>OVBX01002465.1:0-20184 GCA_900406325.1 Erucastrum elatum | reverse complement strand
AAAAAAAAAAAAATATTATTTAATTCTTCTTAAGTACCTTATCATAAAAATCCAAAAATATTGTATATGTTTATAATATTTTAAAGGGCAAATCTCCAAACTAGCACATTCTTAAGTTTATATCACAAAAATAGCACTCAAAAACTAAAATGATCAAAATAATATTTTATCTTTTGAAATTTTTTTTTTTATTTTTCAAAATTTGAAATCTTATTCCCAAAACCTCAGTTCTTAATTCTAAACCCTAAAACCTAAAGTTTAAACCCTAAAATCTAAACTCTAAACTCCACCTCTTGAATGCTATTTTGTGACTTTTGACTAGTCTGAGAACAAAAACTTTATTTAGTGTTATTTTGGTTTTTTTCTCTGTTTATTTTAAAAGAAAATAAAATACTCGGCGGTTTGGGTTATACACTTGACCAATCTAAAGATTTTTTTTTTTGATTTTCCATGCAATTCACTCGATAATTAATTAGCATAACATAGAGATGGGATACACACCACAGGTCAGAAGCGCATGCTAGCTAGTCAGAGGCGCATGTTATCATCAAGCAAAGGAGAAACAAAACAAACAAGAAACAAAACCAAAAAGAAAAATCGAGGGGAGCATCTTCTTCGTTATCCTAATTTCCTAAAAACCTAACCTTTGTCTTACCTCGATCCTCTCTCTCTCTCTATCTCATCAACACTGTCGCCAACACAAAAGGTCTCTCTCCGATTTCTCAACTCAAATCTGTGGCGTGACCCAAAGTTTTGATGCTCTTCAATTTCTTTAGTAATGATGATATGTGTGTGTTTTGCGATTGCGATTTTTCATCTCACTGATTGCGACTCTTAGGTTAATTGCGTTTCAATGAGCTTACTTAGATAACATGGAATTTGGGAAATTGGGTTCCTTATAATGCATTTATGGCGTTGTCATTATCTCTCTCTACAGATCTTTAGATAAAGAAAAGGAAGTGCTTTTTCTTTTGTTTTGCAGCTGTGTTAGCAAAAGCTTTAGCCTTTTCTGTATCTTAGCTAAGCTAAGCGTTGACTTCCTTTGTTGTTTGCAGGTAGAATGAAAGGCTTCATAGACTGGGTTTTCGATCTATCCAACTCCATGGCTTCATCATCTCGACCTCTTTTGGGGACTGCCTCTTTCTCCCGAGACCATGAAGCACGTGCTAACCACTGTATGATATACTCTCTCTTTCCCCATATCTTTTGTTAGTCTCCTGAAAACTGACTGTAGCGGCTGTTTGTTGGATTTATATTTTTCAATGGGAACAACATTGTGGGATGTGTGTGGACTTGTTATTACCTATGCTCTATGGCCATATCCTCTTTCTCTGTTTTTTTTTCTATTATCAAATGCAATTTCCTATGGTCTACTTTAATTTGGTCTGAATTGCTTCAGCAGACCTTATTGCTATTTATAATTGAATTTAACTTTGCTTTTTGATAGCTCACCCAATTGCTTAGACTGTCCATTGTTGATTATTTTTTATTCTTCCCGAAATATACCTTTCTTGCTGCCCATTTGTATGTTCTCTTTGACTAAATGACTAATAGCTTTCCATCTTTTAATTTTTAGCTCAATCCCCTGCTTTACCAGAACCAGTGGAAGCACCATGTTCAACAAGCGGCGATGTAGAAACTCAGCCTCAGCAGCTATCTCCACCAGAAAGCTTGTACCAGTCTAGTATTGATCCCAACGACAAGAAACATAATCCCCTAGCAAAGATTAATGACCTACAAGTACAGTTCCTACGCCTAGTTCAGAGGTTTGGGCAATCACAGAACAACATCCTAGTCTCCAAGGTCTTATACCGAGTACACCTTGCAATGCTGATACGAGCCGAGGAGTCAGAACTCAAAACAGTCAAACTTAAGCAAGACAAGGCCAAATCTCTAGCGAGGGAGCAAGAATCATCCGGCGTACCTGAACTGGACTTCTCACTACGAATCCTAGTCTTGGGGAAAACAGGTGTGGGCAAGAGTGCGACCATAAACTCCATCTTAGGTCAGTCCAAAAGCGAAACCGATGCTTTCCAACCATCCACAGATCGCATTGAAGAGGTTACTGGAACCGTTAGTGGAGTTAAAGTAACGTTTATCGACACTCCTGGTTTTCACCAACCTTCACCTTCTAGCGCAAGGAAAAACCGAAAGACACTGATGTCTATCAAGAGATACGTTAAGAAGCGTCCACCTGATGTAGTTCTCTACTTGGACCGACTTGACATGATCGACATGAGATACAGTGATCACCCTCTCCTGAGCCTTATAACCGAAGTTTTGGGTGCAGCTATATGGTTAAACACGATACTTGTAATGACGCACTCTTCGATTGTTTCAGAAGGACGTAATGGATCTGTGAACTTCGAGTCATACGTTGGCCAGCGCATGGATGTCGTTCAGCATTATATACATCAGGCTGTGTCTGATACGAAGCTGGAGAACCCTGTGCTGTTAGTTGAGAATCATCCGAGCTGTAGAAAGAATCCTGCGGGCGAGTATGTTCTTCCGAACGGATTAGTGTGGAAGCCACAGTTTATGTTTCTGTGCGTTTGTACCAAAGTTCTCGGCGATGTTCAGTCTTTACTGAGGTTTCGTGACAGCATTGGTTTGGGAGAGGCGAGTAGCACCCGAACAGCTTCTCTTCCTCATCTTCTTACGGTTTTTCTGCGGCGTCGGTTGTCATCAGGTGGAGATGAAGCAGAGAAGGAGATAGACGAGCTTATGGAATCGGAGTTGGAGGAGGAGGAAGATGAGTATGACCAGCTGCCTGCAATACGGATCCTTGGGAAGTCCCGGTTCGAAAAGCTGTCGAAGTCTCAGAAGAGAGAGTATCTCGATGAGCTTGATTACAGGGAGACACTTTATCTGAAGAAACAGTTGAAGGAAGAGTGTAGAAGACGACGTGATGAAAAGCTTAATGAGGAAGAGGAGAAGGACACCGAACAGAGTGACCAAGCAGCTGTTCCGTTGCCGGACATGGCTGGTCCAGACAGTTTTGACTCTGATTTTCCTTCACACCGATACCGATGCGTTGCTACTAGTGACCAGTGGCTTGTGAGACCTGTCTATGATCCCCAGGGCTGGGATCACGATGTGGGCTTTGATGGAATAAACATTGAGACAGCTGCGAAATTTAAAAAGAATCTGTTCGCTTCAGCTAACGGACAGGTGAGCAGAGATAAGCAACGGTTCACCATCCACTCCGAGACCAACGCAGCTTATACTACTACAGACTCTAGAATACAGACATTATCTGTAGCTGCCGACGTCCAATCATCAGGAGATGATCTTGTCTGCTCGTTTCACGGCGGCACGAAGCTCAAAACATTTAAGCACAACACAACCGATCTCGGACTTGCGTTGACATCTTTCGGCGGGAAGTACTACATGGCTGGAAAGATCGAGGATTCCTTGTTGGTTGGGAAGAGGGTGAAGTTAACAGTAAATGCAGGTCAGATGAAGGGTTCAGGGGAAACAGCGCACGGAGGGAGCTTTGAAGCTTGTATAAGAGGGAGAGATTACCCGGTGAGAAACGAGCAGATCGGTGTGACAATGACGGCTCTGTCTTACAAGAGAGAGCTAGTGTTGAACTGGGGTTTACAGGCTCAGGTTAGACCAACCAGGGACACAAACGTAGACGTCAGCGTAAACATGAACAATAGGAAAATGGGGAAGATAAACGTGAAACTCAACAGCTCTGAGCACTGGGAGATCGCGTTGATCTCAGCGTTTACGCTTTTCAAGGCTTTAACGCGGCGGAAGAAAGTTGCGAGTGAAATAACAAACGAAAATGAAGAGGAGTTGTGAGTGTTGTTGGTTTCTCTTTAGGTTAAAGAAAATGATAATCTGGACATATGAATAGATAAACAGATCTGTACAAGAGATGTAAGTGATGTTTTTGAAGACAAAACAGGAATCATAGCACATCTGCTTCCATTGTTGACATGTTGTATGCTATACTCTCGTTTTGTTGGTCCAGTGCTTCAGTGTTATGTTTATGTGGTTCGTTAGAATAATAAACCTTTGGCTCTCAAATATGTTGTCAAAAAGCTTTCGGAGTATTTAGCTGATTTAAAAAAAGAAAAAAAAACGAAGTAGAGAAGTAATTCTGTAAAATTTCTTAAATAGTTTTGGTTTGGTGTAAAACTTTTCTAAAAATAAACAATTTCATTAATTTATTTTGGAAAATATAAGAGAATGTTACATGAAATGAGTTATATATTGAAGAAAAAAACTAAAATGTACATTTTATGATGCTTTTAAACTTATTTTTTAAAATTTAGAAAACATTTTCATAAACAAGAAAATTTTGGCGTTGTTTGTTATATGAGGGGCATAAACAATCAGATCGGCCAGATAGTACGGGCCTTAAAACGAGAACCGGATAGTTACTCTTAGTCATGAGGGCCCGAAGTAATAATATGGGCCAAGTCGTAGAGGCCTTTGAACTCTAGGGTTTTCGTTTACACACAGCCACACTCTTTATAAATCAATTCTGCATACCTCAGTGCACCCTCCGCAGTTTTTGTCTAACAGAGAAAACCTAAGTAGCAACCATGGGTACTATCCTTCTTCACTCTCCTCTATCTTGATTCATCTCTATGCGTGTCTCGATGGTTGAATCTTAATATGTAACTTGATCTGTGTATCAGGTATTTCTCGTGACTCAATCCACAAGAGGCGTGCCACTGGAGGCAAACAGAAGGGATGGAGAAAGAAGCGAAAGTAAGCTTTCATTTTTATCACTAGCTTCGCTTACAAATGTTTAAGGAACTGTTGAACGAGGAAGTGATGTTGTCTTCTGTTAAATCAAATGTGTTTTGTCTGAAATATATTCGTTCTCTTATTGTCTGTTCAAACTCTTATAGTCTAGGTTCGGTAATGACATTTGATTAGAATTTAGACAACTAAATCTCACTAATATTTCTTGATTTCGTAGTATGAATATATATATTTTAGTTCGTGAGTTACCATTTCGATAGTGGATTGTTTGATTGATTTATGTTTGGTGTTTCACTTTCTGATTTGTAATGTTTCTGTGTCTTGGTTCGTGAAGGTACGAGATGGGAAGGCAGCCTGCCAACACCAAGCTGTCCAGCAACAAGACGGTGAGAAGAATCCGTGTCCGTGGAGGCAACGTCAAGTGGCGTGCGTTGAGGCTCGATACCGGTAACTACTCTTGGGGAAGTGAAGCTGTCACCCGCAAGACCAGAGTTTTGGACGTTGTCTACAATGCTTCCAACAATGAGCTTGTCCGTACCAAGACACTTGTTAAGAGCGCCATTGTTCAGGTTGATGCTGCTCCTTTCAAGCAGTGGTACCTTCAGCACTATGGTGTTGAGGTTGGTCGCAAGAAGAAGAGCGCTGCTGCTTCTGCTGCTGCCGCCAAGAAGGAAGGAGAGGTGAGGAGAACTCTCTTTTTTCTTTTTTAATACGGTTGATTCCTTAAGTAGTAATGAAGCCCGATGAAACGTTTTGACATTTGCAGGATGGTGAAGATGCTGCACCAGCTGCTGCTGCACCTGAGGAGGTGAAGAAGAGCAACCATGTGAAGAGAAAGATTGAGAGCCGCCAAGAAGGTCGCAGCCTTGATTCCCACATTGAGGACCAGTTTGCCAGCGGAAGGTTGTTGGCCTGCATCTCCTCAAGGCCTGGCCAATGTGGACGTGCCGATGGGTAAATCTTCTTCTTATCTCATTGGTCATTTTTGTATTTGTGTGTTGAAATCTCCTGTTTTTATTTATGTTGATTGTGTTGTAAATGTTTGTGCAGATACATTCTTGAAGGCAAAGAGCTTGAATTCTACCAGAAGAAGATCCAGAAGAAGAAGGGCAAAGGTGCCGCTTAATGCTTCTTGGTCGCTTGAAACCTTTATGTTCTTTGATGAAAACATGTTTGAGTTTTCGGTTTAGTGTCTGAGAAACATGTTTTGGATTTAGCTTTTGCTATAATGGTATTTCATAAACTCCCGTCGTTACAATGTTATATTTGTCTCGTAATTTTTGTTTAATTTAAAAAACGTCTTCGATGAGTTCGATCACTGTGTCGTAAATTCGGTTTTGTTTGTTGATTCTCAAGTTCCAATAAGGAGAATTATCACAACTATGAACCTAAATGCAAATGAACTCGAAATGTAACATCAACGTATCTATCCGATCTCTATCTTTCCAGCAAACATTTAAAGCACTTGCAAACAATGCAAATTGATAGCAACTTAGGTCTACTTCACGACATTTTCTCTTAACTGCAATTCCCATTTCTCACTATATGAAAAATCAGTTTACTCAAACGGCGTTGACTTTTCCAATTAATGAATCCGTTGTACTTTTGACACTTTTAAACAACTATATGAATGTTCAAATTGTTGAGTAGTCTACAATCTGCACCTTAATAGCCTTTGAGACATTTTGAAACAACTAATCAGGAAAGAAGGTACCTTTTAGACATTTTAAACAACTACTCTTCCTGTTCTAAATGTTAATAAAACACATTAAAATTTAGTTATAAATGCATAGTTTTCTGTAATTTTATAATTTCTATATTTTTAAACTAATAAGATTTTATAAAATACAATCAATGGTTTTGAACTTCACAATTATTCATTATTAGTTGACAAAATTTGCATTAGAAATATAAAAAAAACTATCTTTTAGAAACAAAAAATTTCTCTAGAACTACTATCTTTCATTATACTGTTTGAAACAAGTAACCAGCCAACGCATTTACTTTTACTGTCTTGTGTATAAGCGCATTCCAAAGCAAAGCTAAGCGATAACAAAATTATCTATAAACGACACTCTTTATAAAAACTTACGAGAGATAATAGAAATGTATTGGTTAGCTAAACCAAAGACTACTCAACAATTTGAAGATTCAATTTATTTTCTCACCGTATATATCTATCTTACACATTTACATCACCTAAGAAAATACATCATCACCAAAACAACACTACAAACAATAATATGTAGAATATGTAAATTCAAATATCAACGTGAACAACTATTATTACAGAACACTACTATAAAGAATTGGAAAACTCAAAATATGAATACATGAACTTCACAAGAAACAGAAATACAATCAAATAAACGTTTGAAGCTTATCAAACAACATAATGTACAAATCCGGCGCGTCATACCACTAGTATATAATATAATCAAAAGCATGAACAATTAAACGATCCAAATACAAACTGACTGAATAGTTAATTAAATTTCAAATACAAGCTGATTGCATAGTTAAAACTAAACCTTCCAAATACAAACTGATTTCATCGTTAAATATATATCAGTGCGCACAAAGCGCCACTTCAAAATGAAGTGAAAAAAATATTCATAACCATTAAAATGTAGATAAAGTGGAGTTCTTCGACAAGACCAGAAGCGCAAGATCACTGATCAAATTGAATAAGGCCTCCAGGTGGAACGATGAGGTTACATGCAAAAAGAGCTTCAGTCGTAAGACCGTGTGGAAACATGATTGTACCACCAACATCAACCACCACCCTACCACCACGATGGAGCAAGCGGAATAACACCACAATCATCATAGAACATTACACATGGCCCCAAAATAATAGCATCCACCTCGCCTGTATGCACAATATGTCCATGTCCTTCAAGAAAATCGACGACGATTCCTAAACACGCAGGAGAATAAGCAAACAAAGAGGTTCATCAGATATCAAAAAATCTAACTCTCATGACAAAATAAAAATCAGCAATCAGGCAGAAACCAAACAAAATAAACCATAAGAATCATCAGAAAATCGATAATCAAAGTAAACCATAAGAATCATCTATATATTTGCTTTGCATCATTTCTACATATGACTCATACCAAATGACCAGTTAAAGAAAATAAAACAAGATCTTAAAAACCATGCTTTTGGTTCTTTGTTAGATGGCTCATATATTCGGATCTATGATGCTATAAATATGATAAACCAAATATATTTTGTATGAGTTTGATTTTAAATGAATTTATATGAAAAAAAACAGGAATATAAAATATACTAGATCTTAACATGCGCAACTGCGCAAGTGCATGTTTTACAAGATATACCTACTATTTACAAACTTAGAAAACTAACATTTAACGATTTCAGTTTTACTATTTTGTATATTGTTTAAACTATGTATTTTGACATTGAATCGTGTTATAGAGGCGTTCGTAAAATGTTGTGATCCGTAAACACGGTGGTAAGAATTTTACAATATATACTTTTATAATTTAATAATTTTTTTACTTAATAATTGTGTTTCACTCTTAAATTCACATAGTAACTCATGAGTTGAATCACTTATATAGTTATACTGTGTTTTTTAAATTATATATCAAGAAATTTTAAGAAAAATATTTAAAATATACGAAAACAGAAAATAATAATACAATTATATTTTGTTCTTTATTTATTCAAAAATTCCTTCAAATGAAACTATAAATAATTCTATAATTTTATTTAACAAATTAATAACAATCATACAAGAAGGAAGGAGAAGTTAGGAGAACACTCTATCTCTCTTTTTTTGACGATTGATTCCTTTAACTGGTTAAGTAATGAGTCTGATGTTCCGTTTTGATATTGTAGGATTGTGAGGATGCTGCACCAGCTGCTGCTGCTGCACCTGAGGAGGTGAAGAAGAGCAACCATGTGAAGAGAAAGATTGAGAGCCGTCGAGAAGGCCGCAGCCTTGATTCCCACATTGAGGACCAGTTTGCAAGTGGACGGTTGTTGGCCTTCATCTCCTCAAGACCTGGCCAATGTGGACGTGCTGATGGGTAACTCTTCTTATCTCATTGGTCCATTTTTGTCTTTGTGTTTTGAAGTTTTTTTATTTATGTTGATTGTGTTGTAAATGTTTGTGCAAATACATTCTTGATGGCAAAGAGCTTGAATTCTACCAGAAGAAGATCCAGAAGAAGAAGGGCAAGGGCGCCGCTTAAAGCTTCTTGTTCGCTTGAACCCTTGTGTTTTTTGATGAAACATGTTTGTGTTTTCGGTTTAGTGTCTGAGAAACATGTTTTGGATTTAGCTTTTGCTATGATGCGATTTCATAAACTCTCGTCGTTAGAAAGTTATTTGTCTCGTAATTTTTGTTTAATTTAAACCGTCTTTGATGAATTTAATTGACTCACGTATGCCATAAAATCGGTTTTGTTTGTTTATTGTGACAAATATGAAGCTAAATCCAAATGAGATGATCAACTTACTATTTTTAGTGGACTGGGTAATGTTTTGTGAGTTACAAGGAAGACGAGAAGGTAAAACAAGATGTTTATATCTCTCTTTCCAGCAAAGACAGAAAGAATGTCACTAATTCACTTCGCTAAAATATAATTTCTTTTATCAATCTGCCAGCAATGACTCAGTGAGCACTTTGCTAAAATGATAAACATTCAATCATATAATTGCGTCTTGTCGACAACAACAAACATGGAATCATATACTAATTGCCTCTCTCCTTTTTTTCGTTTGTCGCCACGCTGAGTTCATGTTTAGGCTCGAGGAAGTGGTAATCATATAAGAGCCTTTCCACCTGTCTCTTGTAAGATTACAAGAGCGATCATATAACGCCATCAACACGCCGAGCCAACTGTGCAAGAGAGTGAGCTCGGATTTTACAGTTTCCAGATATCTACTGTGTTCTATATATATTTGCTTTGCATCATATGACATATGCTCATACATAACAAATGACCAGTTAAGAAAATAAACAAGAGTTGTTTACATATACAGACACATTTTGTCTTTGTCTTTCATTCAGAGTCACATTGTGCATGTGACACACTTTTTTTGGAGCCAGCTAATATTTCGGACAATTATACCCTTCCTTCCTTTTGCGGTTTTGTTTTGTTTTCCAAAAGAAAACCGGTACAATTTTTTGGTTTGGCATATTTATTTCTCAAACGGCATGAATTTGTTAGGTTGATTCAAGTGTTTTATTCTTGACCGTTGAATTTCATCTAGTGTCTTCCATCCAAAGACCAAAATTAAAACTTGATCAGTAGGTCAGTTTGATAAAGACGTGAATTTATGAGTGAATTTATTTTGTTTTGTTTTGTGTGGAGAACAGTGGCATATGAACTTATCATATTTAAATTATGGTTGGCCTAGTATTTATTCATGAATATTATTTTTAAATTGTGGAGTATCTTTACTTGTACTCCGTAAACAAATTTTTTTACGTATGTATTGTCCACAAAACTTTGAGGAGAAAAAGATAGAATCTGACTAGTGCTCATCGTTAACATATTACAAATTCTAAAGAAAGTACATAGAGATATGTTTAACATATTACAATGGTCGTGGGTATGATACCTACAAAACACAAAAGCCAACTTGAAGAGGGGAAGTAGAAAGCCTAAGCTCAACCTTTGTCAGCAAGTATGTGGAACATGTTGCTGAAAAGATGGGGGAGTAGCTGGGGTTGGATGGAAGGGGTTGCTTTGTGGATGGGTGTCTTGTGGATACGGGAGCTGTGTATTGGCGAGTTGTGGATGGTAAAAGCGTGGTCGGTGGTGTTGTGGAGAAGGGGCTGCTTTGTGGATGGGTGTGTTGTGGATACGGGAGCTGTGTATTGGCGAAGTGTGGACGGTAAAAGTTTGGTCGGTGGTTCTGTGTAGAAGGGGCTTCTTTGTGGATGGGTGTGTTGTGGATACGAGAGCTGTGAATTGGCGAGTTGTAGGCGGTAAAAGCGTGGTTGGTGGTGTTGTGTACGGGAGAAACGTGGATGAGAGAATTGTGGATGGACATTGATGTCATGGGAGGTCAAATAACTTCCCAAAGCAAGAGCTTCTAATCAACATGAACTCTTTGGTGTCCCGGAGAACACGACAGATTAAAGTTAGAAGGTCTGGCTTCAAGTAAATGTTGAGTCGTCCACTAGGAAACTGGTCGGTGGCGAATAGTCTAGGTGGGAGGCGGTAGTCCGTTTTGTTGTTTCCTACAAGAACATAAAAAAGATTCGGATCGGTTAGGAAACAATCAAAACACAAGAACAGTGAAGGAAGAAACAGAACATATTGCAATATGAGGGATGATTGTAAACGGAAAATCTAAAATTTCTTTGTATTAATCACGATACTAAAACCAAAGACTGAAGTTAACAAACGCATACAACAAAAATCAAAACTTTGTCAAAAGAAAAATCAAAACTTTGTCACTAACATGCCTTCAAATCAAAAGAAACAGACGGAACACAACGAAACGGCAAATCTCATGTGAAAATCGAGAAATCAAAAGAGTGAGTTGGAACAAAAAACAGTGAATTGCTGGAATATTATGTGAAAATCAAGCCTTTAATTAACGAATATGAGCAGATCTCAGAGGTTGGTGTCAGATAATCAGATAAAAAAGTTTGTACTGCAAAGAAACAAACCTCACATGTCTGAATCAGAAGGTTTTTGAGTGTCAGATGCGTTTCGGGGGTGAACCGGCGAAAGTGGGACTTGTTCTTGTTCTCCGCCGCAAATGAGGGAGAGAATGAGAGAGAGAAAGAGAGTGATTCAAAATAAGGAGATGCAGATTTTAGGGTTTCGAGATGGTATATAGTAGTGTTGGTATAATTGGGTTTATGAAAGAGATGTCTGGTTTGGTTTTCTTTGATATAAGGGTATCAATAGCTCAGTTTGGTTTCATTAATTATAAGGGCTTGTATGTCTTTAACACATAAAAAAGTACCTCTCAAGTGAAAGTGCCTTCACTTGAAATTAGAAACTCAGAATGTGTCCCGAGGCGTAAAAAAATCAATAAACAAGACTCAAAAAAAAGAAAGTAAAAACTATGGTTTGGTTCTTTGTCAGATGACTATTACAGTTTCCTGATGACAAATGATGACTCAGATCCATGCCATTATCGAATATTCGGATTATGATGCTGTAAATATGACTGTAAACCAAAGATCTTTGTATCATCAGTCTGATTCAAAATGAATCTATATGGAAAATAACATGAATAGAAAATATTTATAGTCAATTGTCACCTAATTAATTAAAAAAGAATATTCATCTCCCCTAATTTTGCAATAAGTAGTATATACCTGATTCCAATCAACCAAAACAAGTTTTTTAAATTCTTATAAGAAAGATATATATTTTTTTTTGGTGCACAATAAGAAAGATATTTTCATTTGACAAATTATTTTTTCCTTATAAAGGACCCAACACTAAAATAAAGCGTAAGAATAAAAAAAATATCATTAAAAGAGGAGGAGGAGCAGAGTTTTGAGCCGTTCGAAGCGGATGCGTGTCCAGTGACTCGTCACTACAGCTGACTACTTTTGTCGTCTTTCCCATCAAAAAGCAACAACCAAAGGTACGAGATAACTAAAACACACAATATAATATCACAATTCCATCATCACACACAGTAGAGAGCAATCAAAATCTTCTTTCGGAGGAGAAGATGGCCGGGAACGATTGGGTGAACAGTTACTTGGAGGCGATTCTCGACGTGGGACAGCCACTCGACGATGCTCGACCTTCGCTACTTCTAAGGGAGAGAGGCAGATTCACTCCAAGCCGTTATTTCGTTGAGGAAGTCATCACTGGGTACGATGAGACTGATCTTCACAGATCTTGGGTCAAGGTAACGCAACGAACCTCTATGTGTTTCTTTTAAATATGATCTTGATCTTGATTGGTTTGTTTTTATTTGTAAAGGCGGTTGCAACGAGGAGCCCACAAGAGAGGAACACGAGGTTGGAGAATATGTGTTGGAGGATCTGGAATCTCGCTCGCCAAAAGAAGCAGGTTCGTTCTTCCCCCTTTTCTTTATTTAGCTCTTTTTCTTTCTACTTTGGATGCATATATATTTAACTTACACTGAGATTTGACTGTTCTATTCAAAGGTCCTAACTTTCTTGTAAAAAGATTCGATTTTTTTTTTTTTGCTTCTTCTGGAGAATAATTTTAGTATTGACGAAGTCTTAAGTTGTTTTGACTCTCAAAGTCAATGTTTTTTGTTTTGTTTATTCTCAGCGTTTTCCAAGTTTCGACCTTTTTAATGTGTTCCTTTTTGCAACTGGATACAAAAGTAAATAAGAAAAATGAGGGAAACATGTTTCTTAGAATCATCCTGGATTTGGCATCGAATTTTAAACCTTTTGGATACCTGTCATGTCCTGGAGAATAGCTGACGTTAACTCTTGATTTGTGAACTGGTATCGTTGAATTATGAATATATCCTATGAACTTTTTGATTGATCTTGTTACTTTGTGCTTTTATGATTTTCCTCCCATAGGATAGGTCAGTTCTGGCACTTGGAACATTTAACATATTTTTTCAAGTATTGCCAAACTCATCATGTTCTTTATGTTTGTGCAGCATGAGGAGAAGGAGGCGCAGAGGCTGGCTAAGCGCCGTCTTGAGCGTGAGAGAGGTCGCAGGGAGGCAACTGCTGACATGTCCGAGGAGTTCTCTGAGGGAGAGAAAGGAGATCTTGTCAGTGATGTCTCTACTCATGGTACCAAACCCAGGTTGCCTCGGATTAATTCTGCCGAGTCCATGGAGATATGGGCTAACCAGCAGAAGGGAAACAAGCTCTATCTTGTTTTGATAAGGTTTGTGCTCAACATCTACTCCCTGGTCTTGTCTTTTCCTATGTACTTTTTACTTAAAAAAGTATCTAGGGATTGTTATTGCATATAACCTGAGTAAACATGTTTCAAATGATCATTTGATAGCATAGTGATAATTTTTAGGAGTGTTCTTGTGTGATTGTTGTTTAACATTCAGTATGCATGCAGTCTTCATGGTCTCATACGGGGTGAGAACATGGAGCTCGGTCGTGATTCTGATACCGGTGGCCAGGTAATGATCGGAAAATTTGAGTGTTTGCAGTGCGGTATAATGGTAGGCTAGTAGTCATCCTCACTCTGTTTCTTACGTTACAGGTTAAGTATGTTGTGGAACTTGCGCGGGCTTTGGGATCAATGCCAGGAGTTTACAGGGTTGACTTGCTCACCAGACAAGTGTCTTCACCAGATGTTGACTGGAGTTACGGCGAGCCCACGGAGATGCTGACTCCTAGAGATTCTGAAGATTTTTCGGATGAGATGGGAGAGAGCAGCGGTGCTTATATTGTGAGGATACCATTCGGTCCAAAGGATAAGTATATTCCAAAAGAACTTCTGTGGCCTCACATTGCTGAGTTTGTTGATGGTGCCATGAACCACATCATGCAAATGTCCAATGTTCTCGGTGAACAAGTTGGTGGTGGGAAGCCCATCTGGCCATCTGCTATTCATGGACACTATGCTGATGCTGGTGACGCTGCTGCTTTGCTGTCAGGTGCACTGAATGTGCCTATGATTCTTACTGGCCACTCACTCGGTCGAGATAAATTGGAGCAGCTTTTGAAACAAGGCCGCCTTTCAAAAGAAGAAATCAATTCAACTTACAAGATTATGCGTCGGATAGAGGGTGAGGAACTGTCTCTTGATGTTTCTGAAATGGTAATAACTAGCACGCGGCAGGAGATTGATGAGCAATGGAGGTTGTATGATGGTTTCGACCCCATACTGGAGCGTAAACTGCGAGCAAGGATCAAGCGGAATGTGAGCTGCTATGGACGGTTCATGCCTCGTATGGTTGTAAGTAACTTACACCTTAAATATTCTCTTGATCTTCAATGTTCAACACAGCCTGAAATATATGCTTTTAAAAGTCAAGATTTTACTGCTAACTATTAGGAGATCTTGGTAGGCGACAAACTAATATTAGAGTGTCTTTGGGCGATGAGTGACTGTGATTAAATTTGTTTTGCATGTCTTCTAAGTTTTAACACAGTAGATCTTTGGCTGATAGTTGTACTCTAGTTTTTTCTGTAAGAGAATCACGTTTATCTAATATCTATAACTGCCAGTTTTAATGTTTGTATTGCATCCGAGTGTGTCTAGGATGTTGACGAAAAAATATGTCTAAGGTGGGAGAATGATCTTTCTTTGACCTTCTACTGTGTAGCATCATAAAAAAATTCTTTATTTATTTTTGCCTCAGAAAATTCCACCTGGGATGGAGTTCAATCATATTGTCCCACACGATGGTGATATGGAAGATGCAGATGGGAATGAGGATCATCCAACTTCTCGAGATCCTCCAATATGGGCTGAGGTTCTTGCTTGAATATTAGCATCTACTTCACATTTTATCAGCTTCACCTGAGAAAAAAAAGGATTAGTAATATGCTATAAAATATTGTTCTCATTATCTTTCTGTCAAGCCGTTTACTCGACCTCCAAATCCTACATGTGATGCAGATAATGCGTTTCTTTTCAAATTCCCGAAAGCCTATGATACTTGCCCTTGCGAGGCCCGACCCAAAAAAGAACATCACAACGTTAGTGAAGGCATTTGGAGAATGTCGTCCACTGAGAGACCTTGCTAACCTGGTATGTAAATGCCGTACATGGACTTTTGTTTAGAACTTACTTTGGTTGTTTGGCTTGTCTTTCTGTTTTGATCACCATTTTGTTTTACTCATCGTCTATATGTCTGGTTTTGCAGGCACTTATTATGGGTAACCGTGATGGGATTGATGAAATGTCGAGCACGAGTTCCTCTGTTCTACTCTCTGTTCTGAAGCTGATTGACAAGTATGATCTGTACGGCCAAGTTGCATACCCTAAACATCACAAACAGTCAGATGTTCCCGACATATATCGTCTAGCTGCAAAGTCTAAGGTACTCTTGGCAGTTGATTATATGTATTTGCATCTTTAGATTCTTGAGCTGTTCACCATGAAAACATGGCATCCAACACTTTATCTGTCAGTTTTTTGTTTAACTATTGAACCTCCAAATACTGTTAACTGCTGCGTGGTGTTATCATGTTTGATTCCAACGGTTTGACATTACTTTGTTTTAGATTCTCCTCTGTAGTAGATTGATTCTGTTCATGGATTCTTTGCAGGGTGTCTTCATCAATCCAGCTTTCATTGAACCATTTGGACTTACTCTGATTGAGGTATCTTTTTTCTTTCTACGGTCAAATGTGATTGTTTCATGACTCATTCTTGTAGTAAAATGTGTTTATTTTTTTCCATCCAGGCTGCAGCCCATGGTTTGCCAATGGTAGCTACAAAAAATGGTGGTCCTGTAGATATACACCGGGTATGTATCCTTACGAGAAAAACGCTCAAGACTATTACAATAACTTCTTGTTTGTTCTAATATACACCTTGAATATTTTTCTTCCAGGTTCTAGACAATGGCCTCCTTATAGATCCCCATGACCAGCAATCTATTTCCGAAGCTCTTCTTAAGCTTGTTGCCGATAAGCAGCTGTGGGCAAAGTGTCGTCAAAACGGGCTGAAGAACATTCACCAATTCTCTTGGCCAGAGCATTGCAAAACCTATCTATCTCGCATAACCAGCTTCAAGCCAAGACACCCCCAATGGCAAAGTGATGATGGCGGTGATAATTCAGAACCTGAGTCACCCAGTGATTCTCTGAGAGATATCCAGGACATATCTTTGAACTTAAGGTTTTCATTTGACGGTGGAAGTGGGAACGACGGTTCCATCAATCAAGAAGTGAGCTCCATGGACAGGAAGAGCAAAATCGAAGCTGCTGTTCTAAACTGGTCTAAAGGCAAAGACAGTCGCAAAATGGGATCACTGGAGAAGTCAGAGGTCAACTCTGGAAAGTTCCCGGCGGTTCGGAGAAGGAAGTTTATCGTTGTGATTGCTCTTGACTTCGATGGGGAGAAAGACACGCTAGAGGCTACGAGAAGGATTCTAGAGGCAGTTGAAAAGGAAAGAGCCGAAGGAACCGTTGGGTTCATATTGTCAACGTCTCTGACAATCTCTGAGATACAGTCTTTCTTGGTGTCAGGAGGGTTAAACCCTAATGACTTCGACGCTTTCGTATGCAATAGCGGGAGTGATCTCTACTACACATCTGTCAACTCGGAAGATGGTCCTTTCGTTGTTGACTTTTACTACCACTCACACGTGGAGTATCGCTGGGGTGGTGAAGGGCTGAGGAAGACTTTGATCCGTTGGGCGTCTTCTGTTAACGAGAAAAAATCTGAAAATGATGAGCAGATTGTCACACTTGCTGAGCATCTCTCAACCGACTACTGCTACACCTTTGCTGTCAAAAAGCCTGCAGCGGTAAAGTTTTAAATCAGGCGCACCATTATTAAGAATCTTCTTAACTTTTGTGTTATAAGTTCGTTTGGTTTGGGTTTTTTATGCTCAGGTGCCTCCAGTGAGAGAGCTCCGGAAGCTGCTGAGGATCCAGGCCTTGCGTTGTCACGTCGTTTATAGTCAGAACGGCACTAGAATAAACGTGATCCCGGTACTGGCTTCTCGTATACAAGCCCTAAGGTAAGTACAAAACTTGCGGTACAAGTAAGCAACTATGGTTTCTATTTCCAGAGCATTGCTCTTACTAAATGAGTTGATGGTGGACCAGGTACTTGTTCGTTCGTTGGGGCATTGACATGGCGAAGATGGTGGTGTTCGTGGGCGAATCAGGTGACACAGATTACGAAGGATTGCTTGGAGGACTTCACAAGAGCGTTGTTCTAGAAGGGGTATCTTGCAGCGCAAGCAACGCCTTGCACGCTAACCGGAGCTACCCACTCACCGACGTGATCTCCTTAGAGAGCAACAACGTGGTTCACGCACGCTTGGACTCGGATGTTCGTGATGCCCTGAAGAAACTAGAGCTGCTCGAAGACTAAAACTCCGAGATAAGACCAACACATCTTCAATCGTTTATGGTTTGGTACCAAATGCGAACTACCTATCTGTTTCATAGACCACATGGTTTGGTTTATTTTTGTTTCTTTGTAACTTTGGTCGTACATAAGCTGCCGGAAATACCGAACTCTTCATATGGTTGTCTTTTTGACACCCACCAGGTCTACTTAATTTATGCAACATGTATTGTAATAATAAAAAGAAAAGAAGAGATTCTTCCGGTGTTTAAATGTTATCAGAAAAATTAAACATTTTTTTTTAAAAACCATTACTTCAGGTTTTTTATTTGCCAAACACATGGCGGTTGTCCTAAATTAAAGCTTAGTAAAGATGTAGACCTAGTAGTCATTGCTTATGTCATTATCTTCTGAACTATATTTAGAGCATTTCCAAAAACACAGTTTGTTTTGAATTTTTTTTAAATGTGTTGTTTTTCCAAAATAAAAATTAAAATTTAATTTCAAAAGTATTTATATTTTATACTATAGTTTTTTATATTTGTCATAATTAATTTAAATACATATTCTTT
This sequence comes from Erucastrum elatum, assembly GCA_900406325.1. NCBI lineage: Eukaryota > Viridiplantae > Streptophyta > Magnoliopsida > Brassicales > Brassicaceae > Erucastrum > Erucastrum elatum. The sequence goes on along the minus strand of OVBX01002465.1, from coordinate 1,936 downwards.
ATAAATAACTAGCACATATTTAAAAATATTACATCAATATTAACTAATAAAATGTTACGCTAAGATATAAAATAATTTATAGAGATAAAAATAACTAAATATTAAATTACAAATATAATACCACATTAAAATATTGTTCGTAATATTTCCGTATATGATCAACTAGTACATTTATCAAATTTTATAATATTATTGTTGTCTAATTCTTATTTTAAAATATTGTAATCTTATTCTAAAGTTTTTATTGAATTTTATATGTAAAACTTACATTTATAATAACAAATTTGAAGGATTAAAACGACAAAATATTTAATAATCATACATGTGATGTATAATTTAAAATATAAAAGAATATAAATACATATATGAATTTGAAAATTGAAGTTTTGGATTTACTTTTCAAAGAGCAAAAAAAAAATATAATTAACGTTATAGAATGTCTTCGTATTTAACAAATGTTTTTTTTGTTTGAAACAGTTAACAAGTGGTTTATATAGTTGATTTTTTTCAATTAAATAAGACATGTACCTAGAGACAGTAGAGTTATTGCGTACCTGATTTGGTTTTGTAAGGGTGCTTCAGGGGTGAACTTTTTTGGGAAACTTAGACGGCCAATTAGCCGTTCCATGTTAAATGTTTTCCCAAAAAGGCTTCAACAAACGCAAACCTTTAAAGCCTATTATTATACAGTTATACTAAATTACTAATAATAACCTTTCATGTTGACTAGTATTATTTACTTTGAGATGATCATGTTGTCCGACGTAGTCACGTAGTTGATCAAAAGATTCTTTTTTTTTTTGTTAAAAATTCACGTAGTTGATCAAAAGATTCAAAACAACAAATAATCATTTTAAACCTAAAATGAAGAGTGATTTTGTCACAGGTTGACCTTTGTCACACCATTATTACAATGTCTGTAAGGAAGAGGGATTTTATGCTTTGTCAAAAAAAAAAAAGAGGGATTTTATCACAGATAAATATTTTTGAATACAAAGCAACATAAAAGTACTTTTTTGACAAAGGGCTCACATAAAAAGCAAAAGTACTATTTTAAATTATTTATTTAAATATATATATATATATATATATAATTTATTTTTATAATAGCATTCGGAGTCGTGCGAACACTAATAACGATGATTTAAAAAATATAGAAAAAATGTTATAGCAGTATCATTAATTATTTCAAAAGGAATGAAACAAACTGAATAAATTCTAACACATATTTTTCTTATCTTAACATAAATTCATTGACTAGACTTCCATAACAATTTAGTTAGGAATAATTCAGAGAAAGATATATACAAGAGAACTGAACAAAAATAATATTTTAGATGTTTCGATTTTGAAAAAAATCCTCTCATCAACTGGAAAATACTTAAACATCATGCAAGTGAATGATAGAGTAATTAAAAAGAAGAAGCTTAATTATAACCTTTAAATCTAAATTCACAATAATCTACCTCTATTTCCCTCTGTAATATACAGATTTATATATTTTTATATAGAGGAAAATAATATGCCATGTTTATATAATGAATGCTGTTTTAAAAGAATGAAATGCAGTAAATTTTAAATTTATTTATCCAGAGTAATAAAATATTTTGAAAATAGTCTAGTGTTATGTTATTTTGAAGATAGTCTAATATTGTGTTATTTTCCTTAAATAAATGATTTATTTTTAAACACGAGAAATAATAAAACAACGTTTAACTAATCACAGTGTTTATGCTGAGCTACTGAGACAAAAAAAATAATGTGAAAATCATACAGGTTACAACTATTTTTCTATAAAAAATGAATCTTTTTCTTCTTCTTCTTTTTGTCGACAAGTGAATCTTTTAAAAAAAAAATAGTATTATATCAAGGTAATGATAGCTGCACACACACAATATATATATATATATATATATATATATATATATATATATAT
>OVBX01002464.1:0-20187 GCA_900406325.1 Erucastrum elatum | reverse complement strand
AAAGCATTAACCCACCTACAAGAGATCCAGGGAGAGACAGCCATTCCAGGGCTGCACCAGTAGTGGATCAAAACTAGAAGGTGAAGAACAAGATAATTCATGGTGGACTGCAGATGGATCGACGAGTTGTCTCTCGGTGAAAAAGAAAACGCGAAGAGTCAACGGAAAAATCTCGGGAAGCTTACCATTGCGGGACTAGGTGATTCCCGGAGTACTGCTACAGCCCACCCTGTTTTGACCCAGTCCCGTTTCAACCTGTACCGCAAGTTCTGCAAAAAAGCGGGCCTACTAAACTTCGGCCCAAACCCGCCTCGCAGAAAGCCTTAACGGGACAGGCACGCAGTCCAGTCCCTCCCTTGATATTTCTAACAGCGGGTCAGACCCGCGCGGTCTGTGGTCTCTAAAAGGTCATCCCAAGTCCATGCCACCAATTGCACACTCTTTTACGGGCTGTCACACGGGACATACATTAATGTAGTGTATCCGATCATGTTTGACACTGCAGGCCGCTCCAGAACACTTCCTGATGTTGTCGAATGCTCCAAAATACCTCAGGCTGCTCCCCTACATAACCAAGTTCACATATGTAATATACATGAAACGTCTACAATGCCAATTCTTCAAAATTTGTTATATATTATGCATATTTTTAATATTAAAAGTGCATTTAGAACTTGAGATGATTATATATATATATGGAGTCATAACCAAATAAAAAGTGCATCTAGAAAATGAGAAGTTAATGTCTACTTTAGTCTATTGATGTAACGAGATAACACTGATAAGTAATGAGAGAACATGAAGAATACAATGCACATCGAAGAAGGCTCAAATCAGTAACGAGACTAACTCTTTCAGCTGAACGGAATCATTGTTATTTGTAGTCGATCAAGGCTCTAACCATAGCTTAGTCTCGTCACCACTTTAATCATAGCTTAGTCTCGTTCATGTTATCTTGACCAAATAAAATAGTTGTAGTTAATTTTGTCACACTCAAAACATATTTACATACCAATTAAAGATAAATTCAGAATATGTTTTTCAATAACTTATAATTCATAAGTTCAAAACCAATTTTTTTATATTTGATGAATCAAAAAATTAAATATAATCAAACACCAAATCAAAGCTGCATATCCTAAAATTAATAAAAATACAAAATAAAAACACCACTGGAGCTCAAATCATAGTCGTCGGAACTCAATCGTCATCGCCGGAGTTCCTTTCTTCTCTTTAGGGAAAGTCACATGAATCATCTTCTTCACTCTATCTTTTATTTTTTTCAGGTGAAACAATAAATAAAGAATAAAAAAACGCGGGTCCTTGTAATGCCCGCGTCGTCCTGTCCCGCAAAAAGCTCAGTTCCACAACAACCCGTCTCGCGAGGCCTGCTAATTTGCGGGTCTGTAAAATCTCAGCCCGGTCCTCTCCCGCGACAGTTCTTTACGGTCCAGGTCCGCGGTTCAGGTCCATAATTGACATCTCTAAATGTTAGTTATAAGATTATCTCTAAAGTCTGATGACAGAGATTGAAGAAAGTTCTACCAGATAGAATCTCAGAAACCCAGTCAGCCTTTGTTGCTGGAAGAAAAATTATAGATAATATTATGATTTTCCAAGAAACGTTCCACACACTACGAACAAAGCCAAGTGGAAGGAGAAAAAGTATGGTCCTTAAAATAAATATGAGTAAGGCACATGATAGAATGTAGTAGTCGTTCATCGATGCAGTTATGAGGAAGATGAGGTTTTCTAAATCTGGATAACATGTATGATGAGGTGTGATATATCGGTGAAATATAAGGTGCTTATGAATAGGCAACCAAGGGGAAATATTGTTTCAGAAAGAGTTTTATGTCAAGGTGATCCTCTGTCTCCTTTCATCTTTATTTTATGCACGGAAGCGCTCGTTAGCCTTCTTAATCATGTAGAAAACCAAAGAAAGATAACGGGGATGTGTGTGACCCGCTCTTGTCCCTCGGTATCCCACCTTTTCTTTGCTGGTGATAGCATTTTCTTCTGTAAGGTGGAACACCGTGAATGTGAAGAAGTGATGAAAGTGGTCTGGAAATATGAACAAGCATCTGGATAATTTGCTAAATCATGTATACTCTTTGGTAAGATGATTAACGCAAATGATATACAGCAGATCAAAGATAACCTTAGAATCAAAAATAAAGAAGGAATGAGAACATACCTAGATATCCCAGAAGATATTAGCGGATCCAAATGCAAATTATTTGCCTTTCTGAAGGATAAACTATGCACATAGTAAGGAGATGGATGTGCATGGCTCTAAAATTTGGAAAGAAAGTATTGATTAAATCTATTCTCCTAACTCTTCCGACATATGTTATCTCTTGTTTTCTGCTCTTGTTGGAGATNTAAAGTTTCCTCCCTCCCCCCCCCCCCCAAAGAGAGGAATATACTGGGGAAATCGGATTCGTATGATCCATGAGTTTAACCTTGTTTTACTAGCAAAACAGCTATGGAGATAAGTACAATACCCTGACTCATTGGTGGCTAAGGTGCTAAGGAGAAGATACTACAGAATAAATTCGCCTTTGCGAAATATGTTTGTAAGCAGTCCATCATATGTGAGGACAATTATTGCAGCTGTACGAAAGTTAATGTACTGATAAATCAAGATTCTTTGGATCCCTACATCGCCAGCTAGACCAGCACGACCCGTGGCCCCAATCCTACACCCTAACATGAGAGTCAATGAACTGATAAATCAGGATTCTAAGGACTGGAATGTCGAGCTACTACAAAACTATGTCAACCCTCGCTGACATACCTTACATAAGGAGTCTGACCATAAGCACGGCTCATCGTCGGGATACCTTCTGCTGGAACTTCACTAAGAATGACAGTAAATTGTAAAATCAGGATATTAGGTAGATCGAAACCTACTGAAGGTTGATGAGGAAAAGAAGATGATAGAACCCAGTGTAACAAAACTCCAAGCCTTTGCTTGGAAAATAAAACCCCCTAAGCAAATTTGTCATCTTATATGGCAACTGAAAACTGGTCATGTGGCTGTAACGAAGAACCTGATATGGCGAAACATGAGATGCGAAAACTACTGCCCACGATGTGGAGAACCCAAAGAATATGTGACTCATGCAATATTTGAATGTCCACTAGCTTTACAAGATTGGTCCTTATCTGCGACACCAACAAGTCAAGACATATTCCCCCTTCAGAGCATATATGCCAATATCGACGACCTCTTCTGAAGAAAAAAACAACATTGATGAACAAGAATTAGACAGAGATCTTTATCCCTGGATAATTTGGTGTATTTTGAAGGCGAAAAATGATAAAATCTTTAGAGGAATAGACATGGATCCTTTAGAGCTAGTTATCTATGCTGAGAGTGAGTGTCAAGCATGGTTCAACAGAGAATACCAATAATTATACAAGACAACACTGAAGAACCCCAAGTCTTAAGCATGGGTAATATTTGCATGATAGATGGATCATGGATCTGAACAACACAGTTTAGTGGAAGTGGATGGGTATGGATGGACAGTTTAGGAAAAATTCAGATTATGGGAAAATAAAATTGTATTCGAAGAGAGTCTGCCTTGCATAAAAAGATAAAAGCATTGTGATGGGGACTGGAGAATATGATTCAGCACTCAACATACCAAAGCTTTAGTACGGACTGCAAGAACTTGATTGCCATAATCAAAGAACCCCAGGCATTGCCAGGTTTTTCAACCAAGCTGGAGAGGATAGAGACACTGAAGATATGTTTCTCGGATTTCAAGATCACTTGTATTCTAAAAACGCTGAAATCAGATTCTTTAGTTTGGATTACGAGATTGTTCCATAGAACTTTTTAGTTCATTGATTATTTTATTCCGGTCTTGTTATCCATCTCATCTCAAATTTAAGTAATAGAATAGTCTTTCGTCTTAAAGTAAACAGAAGAAAAAAAGACAAAAGCATATGCTCTTCTTTATAAGCCAAAACATATGAAAATGTGAAATAATTGACTTTTCAAACCTTTCATTTCTTGACGTATGCAAATATATTAATTACCCCTACAAATTCATATACTACTATTATACCTGAATGCATGTCGACAGTTTAGCCAGTAATCAAATACAAAAGAATAGTTATACTAATCACTTTCGAACTACCAAATTCCAGATATGAAAATTGGGCTGGAAAAAAATAAAATAAAAATAATCATCGAAGACATAATCAATGAATGAATAAACTGTATAGATGTAAAAATAAAAAAAATACCGGAGTTCCAATCGATTTCTGAAAAAATTCTTTGATCTTTTTTTCCAAATCTCTGAATATAAAATAAAACGAAGTCTAAATTGATGAAAAATACTAAAAAATAGTGGTGTGTCCGCGCTACGCGCAGATTGTTTGCCATTTGTGCTATATAGGCTATTTGTTTTCTTTTCTTTTTGTTGAAAATTATGTGATGTATTTGTGATATATACTGAATTGTTATAGTGTGGTGCGGTTGGTTCTTTCGGAGTTCTATATTTTCTTTGGTAGATAGTTGTTTGTTTTTTGATAAAACTTTGAGTTTATTAATGTATTGTATACACTTTTGTTTCATGTAATATATATGTCTGAAAAAGGAATTTATTTGTGCAATAACGAAACACCAAAATTAGATTTGTAGTAAAATGGTAGAAAGAGTTAGAAAAAGAAAGAAGGAGAGTGCGGAATTTAGTTATTTAATGAATTATAGTTTCTTAGGTTATTATGTCTAATTTCCCTTGAGAAAGAGTAGTTAGACGGAAAGTAATAGTAAAAGAGTGATAATATTTGGGTTGTCGTCGATTACCACCCCAAACTATACACACCACAATCCATCCCCCCCCCCAAAACTTTCTACCTCATCAATCATTCCCATAAACTAAATATTGCATCAATTATCCCCAATTTTGGTTAATCTCACTTAATCGCGTTTAATCACTTTAATTGCGTTTTAAAAAAGTTGATTTCCCAGATCCATAACCCAATTAATAATAACCCGGCCCTAACCTATAACCCAATCTCTCATTTGATAATAGTTTGTCGTGGTTGGAAAAAAAATTGTCTTGGTTAAAAAAAAAAATTTGTCGTGAACTTCATCTTCTCCAAATTAGGGTTCATCTGCTCAGTAGTGAAATCTCGTATTGGATTGCTTTCTTCGGAGGTTGGAAGGGGAGAACCATCATGACCGGAAGAGTCACTACCACCACCGCTCTTGATCACATCCTCCTTGTCATAATCTTCAGATCCACCACCATCATTCCGAACCTGTAACTGTGGGAGATGAACACTAACAGCTGCGTTCAAGCTTTTGTAGATTCCTATGAAACTATTTAAAAAAAACTCATATCGTGACCATGGAGCAAGCTAAATCTGGAAAAAAATGAAGATGGTGTGGAAACTTGAAAACTGGAAATTCTTGTTCAAGGCGAAACATAGTTATTATCTGGACAAAATCAAAGATGGTTTGCTTAACTAGATAATACTTGTTGCAGAGAAAAAAGTGATGAAGTTGTGGTTTTGGAGAACAATGGATGTCTAAATGTCATAACATGGCTGTGTTGTAAATTTTGATAATTGTAAGTGTTGTTTGATTGGTCTTGTAACAAAGATTTATGTCATGTTTTAGAATACTTTTATATTAGTTCAGTTCATATTTCAGAACACCTTTTGTATGCTTTTGATTTCACAGCTTGATCTTTTATCTTATGCCACAAAAAACAGCAATAAAAAGAAACAAGAAGTAGAACGTAACATACGTTTTATACATCGATGGAAAAAGAGCAGATAAGTGCACCAAGGCTTAAGTCTACCAAAGGTTTTTGGAAACACAAAACATAAGTCTGATACAAATCACAATACTTAATAAACACCAAATAAAACTGCAGAACAGAAAAAAAAAAACCCAGCTAGATGCTTGTTTGTGATGGTTGCGTTTGTGAAACGACTTCAGGTCCAGAAGAGCTTCCAACATCCTAAAAGGCCAATAACAATGCCAAATAAACACCAAAACATGCTATTGTGTGAAGTAAAGTTCAATCAAAATACCTTTGGTTCAGTCTTTATCTTCTTCTTTAGATGTATTTTGCATCTAGCTGCATTGTGATCATCTTCCCCACATTTGGAGCAATGCATAATGCGTCCTTTTCTTCCAAGCGTGTCTGCTACTTTTGCTTTCTTTTTTTTTTTGGTGATTCATGTTTTCTTTTGAATCTTGGGAATTTCTTTTTCTTCTTTTTCTTCCTTCCAGGTTGGTCAGGCTCTGGTGGTTCAACCACTAACCTATATTTACCCTTTTTCATCCAAAACCGAGGCCCTCTAACAGTGTTGATGGACTGATTATAAGTCAACTGCCATAGAGAAGTAGAATAAAATTCAGAAATATAATCCTCCACGTCTAACCCGGCATCGATCATAGCCCCATATGCATGTTCACACGGTATTCATGTGATCTGCCACTTCCCACAAGAACAAGTTCTCTGTGTAGTGTTGACGTCATATTTATTTGAAGAGAGACGCACGTCAAACACACCATGAGTACAAGGAGTTGTTATACACTTATCAGCATCTTCTTTCTGTGCTTCAAGGATTTTAACCACATATTTTGTAAATCTCTCCTGCCTCCTTTCAGATTTTTTTTCCTCTTTGTAATTCTAATCATTGCTTGCCTTCTTATTATCTCCAGCATGAGTACAACAGCCTTAGCTCTAGCTCCAACAATAGTTGCGTTGAAAGACTCAGTCGCATTATTGTCAACGTCCTCGCAAAAGCTCCCAAGTTTATAGCATGCCAACGACCAAGATTTGGGTTCCCTTTTCATCACATCTTCATACAATGACATGTTGTAATCCTGCAACTTACTGAGTTCTTCCTTGTATTGTGTATGGCTGCAACTCCAAGCAAGATTCCACACCCTTGGTTCCAGAAAAGGTTTGTTCTTGTGCTTTTTCTTCAGATTCTCAATAATGTGTTTCTCACATCGTCTATGTTCTGCGTTTGGTAACTCTGACTTGATTGCGTTTATAAGTCCCTGAAATATAACAAAAGCATAAATAAGATAGTTAAAGACTCGGACGAGATGCTCATAATCTTGATTCTTACCTTTGAGCTATCAGATAAAAGGACATATGTGCTGCCATCTCCAAGAGAGAGATCATGCTCCAATCTCTTGATGAACCAAAGCCAGGCGACCTCATTCTCGGATTGTACCACACCCAAGCAAAAGGAAAAATCTGATTGTTACCGTCATGACCTACAGCAGTAAGCAATATACCTTTGGTTGCAACCTTCAAAAATATTCCATCAAGCCCAATTATTTTCCGACACGTCCCTCTCCATGAGCTCCTAAGCTTCTCAAAGCATACATAGAAACGATCAAAGACAACCTCCCCATCGGCATTGGGTACGGTTGCAAGTTCTACACTCGAACCTGGGTTAGCTCTCTCAATCTCTCTCACATAACCCCGTAGGTGAGCAAACTGGTCTGCATACTCTTTCTCCAGCCATTTCAACGCCAATGTTCTTCCTCGTTGGCACTGATTACATGATGCTATGAATTTACAGGTCTCTTTAATCTGCTCTTGAATCTTCTCAGGTATTAACCCACTGTTTTCTCTCAATTTATCCAGAAACAACCTTGCTATAACAGGGCTTCTCAAAAGCTTACACTTCCCATTAAGAGTACAGCTATGATATTTATACCTTGTTTTCACCAACCACTTCTGAGTAGGGAAATCAAACGCACAATAAACTCTCCATTTGCATTTCCCTCGAATCCTACACTTGAAGCTAAGCTTCGTCTTATCCCACCTACTATGTTTAATGTTTCGACCTTTGCTCAGAGCATAATCTAAAACTGCTTCTTTGAACTCAAACCCAGACCAGAAAGTTGTTCCTATTTCTAACTTATCTTCAGATTTTTTGCGCTTCATATCTCTTACAACGAAGTCGTCTTCCTCTTCATCTGAGCTATCTGGTATATTTTTCCTCCCAATGCACTCCTCGTCCTCAAAATCAGCCACAGATTGTTCGATTTCAAGCTCATACCGATCCTCAAGTTCTTCTTCCTCTTCTTCTTCACCATTACCAATGTTCTCATTCTCATCTTCTTTCTCTTCCTTGTTGTTTTTTTCTGGCTTTTGCCTAAGTTCATACTCCCAGTATTCCTAGTCTTCATCACTTTCCTTTGACAGAAGAATCATAGCAGCCAAATGAGTTGCCTCTTCTTCACTAACTTGAGTAACAGGAATGCTCCCCTCTTGAGATGCCTCGTCTTCAACAATGGTCATCGTATTTACAAGAACATGGACCCAATTTTCTCCTTTCGAAGTCACAGCAACCGGTACCAAACCATCTCCATTGTCTTCATCGTCCTCCATAATCCTTGACCAGCCCTATATTTTCGATAATCTTACACGAAGAATCGATAATCTTACACGAAGAATCAGAGATTTTTCTCACTTTTTGTTTCCCCCAAATCAAGTGATGAACCCTAATTTGGAGAAGATGAATTTGACGACAATTTTTTTTACCACGACAAACCTTTTTTTTTTCCAGCCAGAACAAAATATTATTAAACATGAAATTGGGTTATAGGTTTGGTTCGGGTTTATTGCTAATTGGGTTATGGATCTGGGCAATCAATTTTCTTAAAATGCATTTAAAGTGACTAAACGTAATTAAGTGAAATTAACTAAAATTGTGAATAATCGATGCAATATTTAGTTTGTGGGGATGGTTGATGAGATAGAAAGTTGGGGGAGATTGATTGTGGAAAGTTGGGGGAGATTGATTGTGGGTGTGTATAGTTTGGGGTGGTAATCGACGACAACCCATAATATTTGATATTTGTGGCAAAAAAAAATCATATATAATTGTCATTGTTGAAATACATAAAGTAATTGTGATATGATTTTGTGGAAGTCAGCGTCCCTGGTATGGGCTAAAGTTTTTCTCTCAAGTGGGTATTTGCAAGTGGAGAGTGGGTCCCAGATAAAGTGAGGAAAAACACGTTTTCTCTTATCTTTCTAACCACTTTGAAGTCCTTTTGCGTAACTTTGCAGCAAAAAAGAAGATAAGATCTAGGGTTCTTGGAGAAATTTGGTGATTTCTATCGTTGCTATAAGGTTTTCGGTGAATTTTCTTGAAGTTTGGTGGTGAAGAAGTTTAGAATTCGTCTGCAACGATGTCGGCGGAGATGGATCGAGCCTTAATGGCGCTCTCTTTGGATGAAGAGGAGAAACCATTCGATATGCCGGATCTTCCGGGGTTCTGCTCAAACGAGAAGAACAAGCTGAGTCTGGTGGGGAGAACTTTAAATCCCGAGTGCCAGACAATCTCTAATCTGATCTGGAGAATGCCAAGGAAGTGGCTGAAGGAAGGAAAATGTAGAGGAGTGGCTCTGTCTAAGGAGCGGTTTCAGTTTTTCTTTGACCATGAACATGATTTGTTGGATGTTCTGGAGAAAGGAGTTCATACCTGCAATGAATGGGCTTTGGCGATTGAGAGATGGGTGGAAGAGCCGCCAGATGACTATTTGCAGTATATCCCGCTTTGGGTTCGCATCAGTAACATTCCGATGAATTACTACACTCAGGATGCTATCATGGCGCTGGGAGGTCTGGTTCGTGAGGTTACAGAGTTCATCTTTGATCCTACTAAGCCCCAAACTCAACCGTATGAAAGAATTCAAGTCAGGTTTAATGTAGCTCATCCATTGAAAACAGCAAGGGTTGTGAACATTAAAGGAGGAAAATCGGTGACCATTCACTACAACTATGAAAGAATCCAAAAGCGCTGCTTTACTTGCTTCAGGCTGAATCATGAGCAGAGCAGGTGCCCTCTAGTAGTGAAGCGAAGAAGGGAAGAGGCTCTTGCGAGAAGACTTTTGATCTCGAAGGATTTGGAAGTAAGGAAGCCAGCTTTAAACAAGGATGATCCTCTCTTTGGAGTACTTACAGAAGATCAAGTGGGGATTAGTGGGGTCACTGGAAGGCCTAAAATCGTGAAAGAAGTTTTAGATGAGATGCGTCAGTATCTGAATTTGGCTATCTCTAAGGAAGATAGATTTGTTCGGGAAGAGCGAGTGAGGACTTCGGTGGCAGCTGTTGAACTTGACCCAATGCTTCAGCGTACCGTGCTAAGGCTCGAAGCTCCTCCAATCATTTCAAAGGACTTCAATAAAGAGAAAGGGGTCGTCTTTAGCTATGAGGAGTTGGAAAAGCCTCGGCAAAGCAGTCGTCAGCAGGAGAAGATGATGGCTTCAACAATTAGGTCTGGGTCTGCTGGGGCTTGGAATGCCAATACTATTGTCAGGACTGAAAGTGAGGATGGTTTTGTTGGCGGTAACTTTCTGGGCTCTTCTGAAGGTTCAACGGTATTTAGCACAGGTTTTTCGGAGCCTTGTGCTTCGACCGCGACCAAGAAGAAGACGTACCAGAGGAGAAGACCTCCTAAATCTAGAAGGAAGCCTCGCCCCTTTCTAGAGGAAGACAAAGTGGATGGTGCTATGTGGGACAAGGCAGATGGCAAACAAGTTGAAGGGAGCAAAAAGAGAAAGGTAGAGACTGAAGTTGGGGATCTTCTAGTTTTGGCGAAGTCTAAAACCCCAAAGGTGATCCAAAGGGAGGGATCGCCCAGCCTATAAAACGAGCATATTCAGTTGGAATTGCCAGGGATTGGGGCGTACTCAAGACCTGACAATTCAACGGCTCTGGGAAATACGTCAAACTCATTTTCCGGAGATCATGTTCTTGATGGAAACAAAGAAGTGTAAAGATGTGGTCGTAGATTTCAAGCAATGGCTTGGGTATGATAGGGTTTTCACGGTGGACCCAAGAGGCTTGAGTGGAGGCTTGGCAGTATTTTGGAAGAGCAACATCAAGCTGGATATTAAGTATGCGGATAAGAACCTGATTGATATGCAGGTTCAGTACGGTGATGTAACGTTTTTTCTGTCTTGTATATATGGTGAACCTTCTTCGGTTGGTAAGGAAGTGGTTTGGGAAAGATTAAACAGGATTGGGGTTAACAGAAAAGAAAAATGGTGTTTTTTGAGTGATTTCAATGAGATACTTAATAATGATGAAAAGTCTGGTGGCCCGTTGAGACCTGATTGCTCTTTCAAACCTTTTGGTGATATGTTGAAGGTCTGTGGGATGGAAGAACTTGAGTCGTCGGGGATCAGATTCACTTGGTCAGGTCAACGATGGAATAAGTTCATTCAATGTTGTTTGGATAGAGCTTTTGGTAACAAGGCGTGGAGAAGATTCTTTCCTGGGTCAAATCAAAAGTTTCTAGATAAACGAGGCTCTGACCATCGTCTGGTGTTGCTCAAACTTCAGGCTTATCAGGAAAAAAGAAAAGCCCCGTTTAGATTTGACAAGAAGTTCTTGTTTCAACCGGGAGTCAAACAGAAGGTTATAGAAGTATGGAGAGGATCTTCGCTGGGGTGTCAAAACAGAAGTGTTGCGAAGAGACTGAGAGATTGCAGGGGTGCTTTGAGTAGTTGGAAGAAAGAAAGAGACTTTAATGCCAGAGATAAAATCTCCTTGCTGGAAAGGAGACTGGAATGGTTCCAGTCTAGAAACTTTGCTTGCTGCCATGCCATAATAGTCTTGAAAAAAAGAATTATGCAGAGCTTATAGAGAAGAGGAAATATTTTGGCAACAGAGAAGCATGGAGAAATGGATGAAGTATGGTGATCGCAACTCCAACTTTTTTCATCTTTCAGTAAAAGCGAACACAGCTAAACGAAGACTTCTCAAAATAAAAAAATGGTAGTGGGGTGGACCAGTGGTCTGAAGCAGCTAAGGCTCAAGTGGCCATTGATTATTTTACAGATCTCTTTAAATCCTCGAATCCACCAAACTTCCAGGCTTTATTCCAAGAGATGAGTCCTTGTGTCTCGGAGGCAATGAACGAAAGCTTGATAGCGACTGTATCAGATGAGGAAATTAGAGAAGCGGTGTTCAGTATCAAAGCCTCAAGTGCTCCTGGACCAGATGGGATGTCGGGTCTGTTCTTTCAGCAATATTGGGAAGAAATTGGTCCTAAGGTGGTGCAGGAAGTCAAGACTTTCTTTGATTGTGGAAGAATGCCAAAGGACTGGAACTTCACCTATCTCTGTCTTATCCCAAAGGTGCACGAACCTGAAACAATGGCTGATCTTCGTCTGATTAGCTTATGCCCGGTTCTGTACAAAATCATATCGAAGGTGATGGTCCGACGCCTTCAGCCCATCCTCCCGATGCTAATCTCAGTTAACCAATCAGCATTTGTGGCAGAGAGACTGATTACGGATAACATATCGATAGCTCATGAGGCAGTTCATGCTCTAGGGGTGGATAAGATGGTGATGAGGGAGAACATGGTGGTCAAGACTGATATGTCAAAGGCATATGACAAGATAGAGTGGAGTTATCTCAGATGCTTGTTGGAGGCTCTTGGATTTGATAGGAGGTGGATCAAACTGGTGATGGCCTGTATTTCAACGGTGTCTTTTGCGGTTTTGGTGAATGACCAACCATTTGGGATGATCACTCCTCAGAGAAGCTTACGCCAGGGAGATCCACTCTCGCCTTTTCTCTTTGTTCTATGCACGGAGGGTCTAACTCACCTCTTAAACAGAGCTGAGAGGTTGAGCTTGATTTCTGGTCTGAAATTTGCGGAAGCAGGTCCATCGATCCATCATCTATTATTCACGGATGATAGCTTGTTCATGTGTAAAGCAATGGGAGAGCAAGCAATGTCCCTTCATCAGGTTCTTCGGACTTATGGAAGAGCAATGGGACAGACTGTGAATCTGCAAAAATCTGCGATCTCCTTTGGGTCTCAGGTTGATCTTGCTGTGAAACTGGAGTTAAAAAGGGTGCTTGGTATAGAAAATGAGGGGGGAACGAGCAAGTATCTTGGGCTGCTAGAATGCTTCAGTGGTTCAAAGATTGAGTTATTGAAGTATTTAAACGAGAGGGTTAATGGACGTCTGAATACTTGGTATCTTCGAAAACTGTCTCAAGGGGGTAAGGAAATTCTCCTTAAGACGACGGCTTCTGCCTTGCCAGTGTATCCCATGTCAGTGTTCAAGTTACCTAAGACCATCTGTGATAATATTTCCAGTGCTATGGCTAATTTCTGGTGGGGATCGGAACCCCATTTAAGGAAAATACATTGGATTGCTTGGGATAAATTGTGCCTGCCTAAGGAAAGTGGGGGGGTTGAGATTCAGGATTCTAGAAGCCTTTAATCAAGCTCTCCTGGCCAAACAGGCTTGGAAAATCTTATCTTCTCCCCAATGCTTGCTCGCTGAGATTCTCAAAAGCAGGTACTTTCCTCATTCAATTTTTCTGGATGCGAAACTGGGTGTGCGACCATCGTTTACTTGGAGAAGTTTGTTGTATGGTAGAGACTTGCTGAGGAAAGGGCTAGTCAAACGGGTTGGTGACGGTAACTCTATCAATGTGTGGACTGATAAATGGATGGAGGATGAATCTGATGGGTTTGGGATGAGAGCTCCGTGGATAAAGAATTGTACCTTCGATGTGAATTTGAGAGCCAGGGACCTGATTGATTTTCAGAGTAAAAGGTGGAACAAGCGGGCTCTGCAGGAGGTCTTTGTTCCTTCAGACATTCAGATTCTTTTCAAGAATCAGCCGGTAACAACAAGAGAGGATTTCTGGATTTGGAAATTCAATAATCTGGTGCTTATTCTGTCAAATCAGGTTATTGGGTGGCATCGCAAGAGAAAAGCAAAGAGATTCGACTTGTGACAGAGGCTCTCCCGTCGTTTAATCCCCTGAAAGAACAAATTTGGAAAGTGCAGACAGCTCCAAAGATAAGAACTTTCGCCTGGAAAGCCTTGTCTCAGGCCCTCCCTGTCGTTGAGTTGCTTAGTGAAAGGGGAATGAAGTGTGATCTGAGATGCCAACTTTGTGGGTTTGAAGGGGAATCAGTGAACCACTTGCTCTTTAGCTGCCACCTTGCAAGGAAATGTTGGGCCTTGTCTAATATCCCGTCTCGTCGGGGTGGTTTCAGTGAGACATCCGTTTACGAAAACATGGATTACCTACTGAAAATGAGTAAGATTGCGAGGTTCGACATTGGAGTCACGAGATGCTGGCCGTGGATACTTTGGTACCTGTGGAAGAATAGAAATACCTTTATCTTTGAGAGTAAAGTGTTTGAGGCAGAAGAGATAATTGCTAAAGCTTAAAGCTTCAAAGGAAGCAGATGCTTGGTTCTTAGCCCAACAAGTTCAGAGTGGAATGGAGGAAGTGGAGGATAGAATACAGAGGGCTGGTGCATTGGGTAGGCAGTTTTCTGTTCGAGCAGGATGAGTCCGATGTGAATTTGAACTTGAGTGGTTTGAAGGCAGAGAGGAGATGGGAGCAGGGTGGATTGTCACTGATGCGAAAGGTGATGTGTTGGAACATAGTAGAAGGGCCTTTGCTGATATTAAATCTTTTGATGAAGCCAAACAGAGGCTATGGTTATGGGTTGTAGAGAGCATGAAAAGTCTGAAAAAGAAAAAGGTGATTTTTGTTTCAACTTGTGATGAGCTTGTTGAAGCAATAGGAAATCCTCTTTTACGGCTGGATCTACAATTTGAAGCTTCAGTGATTAGGGATGAGCTTCAAGGTTTGGAGGAGTGGGAGGTACCAATTGGCTCGTGGGAGCAAACTAGATGTGCATTTTTCATTGCTCAAAGTGTGCGACTATATGGCTTTTATCAATCATATGTGGCTGCAGGGTCTCCAAGATGGTTGAGTCACTTCTATGGGACTGAAAGTTGTTCATCTCTTTCTTAGTTGCTTTGAACTCTATTTTTTGGTCCGCCTTCCTGTTGGCGTTGATGTGGGGTTAAGCTAAGTCCTTAACCGATTTTTTGGGTTGTTATGGCTGCTGTATGTGGTTTGGCTACTCTTAACCTTTTGGTATATATGATATGCAATTTGGGAAAAAAAAATTGTGATATGATTTTCAATGTTTTTTTCTGAAAGGATATAATGTTCAGTGTTAAGCAATAAAAAGTGATTGAGCACCTATCAATGAAGTAGATGAATTTAATTATTTTCTTATAGAAATAACTTAGCGCGAAAATTTCCCGTTAGTTATACGTTTAATAAATATTTATATTTTATTTTGTGCTGCTTTTTATTCTCTATATAGCATTTGTTATTCACGTTTTCTAATATTAATTATTATCACCCATTCCAATTGTATTTTTTATTGTAGAGGACACAAATGTTATTTCTTGTTTTTTTTTGAAAGAAATAGTAGTACATATGGCAATGCCGCAATGGAACTTGGCTTGTGAGTCACTTTTCACAAATGTTATTTCTCGTTTGTCTTTGATTTTTTTCTTTTTGAAAAAGAGCTTGTGTTTTTATTGTTGTAACCATTTTTTTTATTGAATATCAAATTGATTATAAGAATAAAATAATAGGGTTATTTACAAATAGCTATAAAAACGTGCTATAGCGCAAACTGAAGTAAAAAGCAAAATAGAGGAGACCATTGTTTCTATACTACTGTTTTATATGTTGTATAAATTTTTCATATTGAGATTTTAGACTTAGATCTCTTTTTATTTAAATATGTAAGCTTAGTTTTAAAGTTTATATCATTAATACACACTTTTTAATGTGTTCGTAGTTTAGTGGTATATATTTATTTTCTATGTTGCTGCGATGGTATATTATTTGCTTTTGTTTCCTGAGTGCACCAAACATCACGGAAGCCTTGTAACTCACACTCAGTGTAGTAATTTTTTATTTATCTCCAGCATTCATTTCTTTCGGTTTTATTTGTTTTATTCATCTGAACTTGCCTAAGTGTAACATCTCTGTCCCCCGACGTCCGACCGGGATTGTCGAAAGGGAATTAAGGACACGTGTCTACTTTATAGACAATCATAGTGTCTTGTTACTGGTCTTAAAAGTCGATGGAAGCATTGTTTTCACTGAAATTATATTCACTCGAATCCATATACTTCTACTTAAAGTTCTGCGCACAAGGAAATGAAAGGAAGGACTTGAGTAAATGGGTTACACAGTGAAGTGACTCTGGACCAACATGCCCGCATGACACTCTACATTATTCTATTTGGGAACCAGAGCTGATTAGCCACTACAGTCAATCAATGCATTCAAGTGTAAAGTTCAACATCATTTACAGTCCATCATGTTTCAATTCATTTCTAACAACCTAGCAATCAATCAACTTAGCGAACTCAATCAATGATACACATGTATTCAACTACCGACTCCAACCACACAAACGGACTCGACACCAATCAACCCAAACGTATGGATTTATAGCCGTTTACGAGGACCCAACTCATTCCGGTTTATCCAAGAAGGAGGAACCCTCTCTCGGGAAATCCGTCCCCCTTCTCCTGCTTCTTACATAGCTATCCGAGTTGCAGCACGTTGGCTCGTTGGCTCTGTCTGCCTCCCCGGTCGTAATAGCCATACTTATGCCACGACTCGGCATTGACTTGATCTTAAGGTGCCAAGACTATCTCGTCCGTCCACGGTCACCGTCATTTCATGGCCCTTTCTTATTTCTATCCCGCCTTCGCGCGGTCACATCACATCACATCTCGCCCACGGATACTTCGTGTTAGGCTACTGTCCCGTGGGCCCACAAATCTTAAACTCTAGACTCTCACCCGTTCTCAGTGGTCCAAACAGGACATCAAACAAGTTCATTGACACACTAACTTTCACATTCTCTTTCTCCTTCCTCATTTCTCATTTCTCATTCTCAATTTTCATATCTCATTTCTCATTCTCAATCTCATTTACTTTACACTTAGACTCGTACTCATTAACTAGACGCCACCCATTCTTGGTGTCTCACACAATACACTTCACATTCAATTTCACACATCGATACCATTTGTTAATATGTCATTATTATGCCAAACAAGTTAGTGTCCTTGTTATACAAACATACCGATGCTTTTAGAAATTGTGTTATTGTTTTGAAATTACCAATATATATAAATATATATATATATATATATATATATTTGAAGCAGTGAGTCCTAACGTTACTATTTGGGAGACATTTTATTACGATTGTTATACATGGTCATTGATGATAATCGATGGATCATCAAAAATATATGTTGACATTTGTGTAAAATTGGTCGTTTTCCATCACTTCTTTGAGCTTAATGTTCAAAAAATATTTCTTGAAAAAAATATCGGTATTGAATTGATAAAAGATAGTGTATAAATAGTAATATTATATTTTTCTTATTTTGTTTGTTTACTATTTTCCTGTTATCGTGTTTGGTTTTAATTTTTTATATCGCTTCCCTTTGTTTTTTTAGAAGCTGAATTTTTAAATTTTGTAGTTGTTTCAATTTCTATAGGCAACTCTAATGGTTAGAGATGGCAATCAAGGACCTGAACTGCGGGTCTGGTCCGTAAAGGTATGCTGCAGACGGGATTGGACTTCCATTTGATAAGCCCGCAAAATTGCGGGCCTCGCAAGACAGGCTCAAAACAGCACGGGCTCTAAACGGGACGGGTCGAATACGGGACAGGTTAACCCGCGGGATTTTGAATACCTGCGACCATAAGTCTCCATTTCTGCTTGGTTTTGTTTTCAGTACTATAAATTTCTTTATTACTATGTAGGATTTTCTTGTTTAAGTTGATGAATTTTGTTTTCAGTATTGTCAAGTGGTGTTTTAAAAACTAATTTAGTTAAAATGATGTTGTTAAAGAGCTATTACTTGTTGAAGAGCTACTCCTTGTTCTTTAAACGACTCGAATTAAAAGTTTAAATTACTACAGAATCTTGTCTCTACACTCTAAGTTCAACAGCTTGGTTGAAGGAGAAGAATAAATCATTAGTATTAAGTTATTGTTGCGAT
This sequence comes from Erucastrum elatum, assembly GCA_900406325.1. NCBI lineage: Eukaryota > Viridiplantae > Streptophyta > Magnoliopsida > Brassicales > Brassicaceae > Erucastrum > Erucastrum elatum. The sequence goes on along the minus strand of OVBX01002464.1, from coordinate 2,285 downwards.
GCAGAGACGTTGCTTTACAAAGAATCAAACAAGGAGTATACTTGAAAGAGTTGAATTTCACTATACAAATAGTTATCACTTACTTCAAGACCATTAAACCAGCGAGGGAACACATTGGATGTTGTTGCAATCAATGTTGTTGAGCTCTCTTCAACTCCCTTACACAACTCTTCTACTTTAACATTCATGAAGGGAGCTGAAAGAGGCGTCCCACGTGACGTTCCGCGAAAGCTTATAAGTTATGTGGTACGGGATTGGGCAGCAATTCGAAAGACTGCAGCTCGTACAGGACAGGTCCGTCGTGACCCGCTCGACTAATTTCTGTCCAGGTGTTTCTTTCCTTCCATAACCAAGTCTTCCAAGATCTTTTCGACCAAATTGATCAAAATCATAACCATTAGAAATAACACTTTTCGTTTGAAGTAAATCTAAAATTGTGTTTCTTGGGTTTCATGCGACTAAATAAAAAAATTCTGCCATCTGTTGTCAAAGCAACGAAGTGCGTTCTTCCGCAAGAAAAAATATTTGTAATAAGTTCATTGATCATTAATGTTTAATACTTCTTTACGTGAATGATGTCCTCTTTTAGACATCTCAAGATTAGTAAAATTTGAATACAAAATGGACGATATCTTTGTCATCTAGAAGATCAACTTTCTCTGCAACTATTTTGCTGCTCTTGCCATTGTCACCTAACCCGAGCTTCCGTGTTCTCCTCTTCTCCAACAATACAGCTTAAAATTAGAAGACCTGACAGACGATTATTCTTGATGAAAATGAGGATCTAGCACATGCTGGTTGGTGAGAATGAGTTAAAAAAAAACATTAAGAACACGTTTGAGAGAACATGAGCGACAATATCTATCATCTATATGCATCAATATCAACCTTAAAATACTTCCAAAGAGAGATAGAGAGGGGAAAAGTTACAGATCAAGCATTTGAAGGCGGTGGTACCATTTGACTACAATCCCTTTTTGAAAGTTTTGATAAGTAGAAAATGAGTCAATAAAAGGAAGAGAAAGAAACATACCTAATTGAGATCGTCGAGCCTTGGACTGGGACATGGTGAGGGGTTGTGCTAATAGTCTCCCATCTTCTTCAAGAGACATATTATGAAATGCTCCAACATCGATAAATAGAATTTTTCAAGACCTTGAACACTGGAACAAATAATTGTTTTCTACATAGAGACGAAATCAAAACAGAACATTCAAGTAGTAGCCAAGTAATGCACAAATGGCTCTGTGCGAGTTTTAATATGTCTCTATACATGTCATCGGGAGGGTACAAACGACCCCAATTCCACACATACCATTCGCATGTGAAAACTACTGAGTGAGCACCACCTGCAGCAGCCTTTTAAGAAGGTAAACCCTCAGATGGATTATCATCCACGGATAAACATTGAGGAAGAGACAAATATTTCTGGACACAACGTCACTTTGCACATATCTCGTCTGTTAGAGACTCTATACGACATATGTTCATTCCCACCTGCGTGTATTTCCATAATCATTTAATAATAAGACTTGACTCACCAAACAAAACAGTTTGAGACTAACAAATAGTATTAAAGCGTACCCTACACAACGTAGGTGAGATGAACATGTGTATGAAAGTACCTTGTACGAAAATGATATTAGTAACTGCAATTGAATAGTAGGCATATAATTGTTTGAAGAAGTCGATTTCATACCTGCCCATAGGTCAGAAGCAGTCCTAGCCATATTTGAATTCCCACTTTGGTTGTGTTCCTTGCTTCCGAAACATGGATTAACCGTAAACGCATCTTCGCCTTCACCCAAGCTGATCTCACTCAAATTACCCTAGGAGTGAATTACTCTCTCAAATAAGAGGTTCAGATGTAGTACTTAGGGATCGATTTCACGGGGAGCGAAGGAACACAAAAGATAGTAATCTTTAGTGACTAAGCTAGGTTGAAATGGTTTAAATCTAAATTGTAGTTGTGAGCAATGTCTAGTTGCTCAAGAGAATGATTTAGAATTGTAAGTATTAAGAGAAATAGTTAGATTCAAGGTTACTATTCAGTTAATTCAGGATTATAATGCTATAGATGTTTTAATGAGTTGCTTGCATATACTAAAGAACTTCAGCTCTTTAGATTTGCCTAATAAATNAGCTTGTATCGATCGATATGTGTGTCGTCGATCGATTACTCTATTTGAGTATTGATCGATATAGCTCTAGACCGAATTGAATATGTGTTCACCAAGATCATAGACCAGCTCTCGCTTATCCCTAGAGGATCTTAGCTTATGCAA
>OVBX01002463.1:0-19112 GCA_900406325.1 Erucastrum elatum | reverse complement strand
ATTATATTTTCTGAGTAGTTACTTAACATAATTAGTCAAAGAACATTTCTACCAAAAAACAAATTTAATATCTATCCAAAAATCAAAATCTCATACTCTATTAGACATGACCTATATACTCAAACGGTTCTTAACGTGTTATATCTTAAAACCAATATCAAACCCAACATGCACTATAAACCAAAAATTTTTTTTGTTAATGTTTGTAAAATTTAATTTTAATATATTCTCTTAAATACACACACACACATAGATATATATATATATATATATATATATATATATAAATTGGTTCATATGGTATCCAAAAAAACCCGACTCCGAAATCGACTCGAAAATAAAATTCTCATATTCTATTAAACATGGTCTATATATTCGTACAGTTTTTAATATGTAATAATCGAAAACCAATTTTAAATCCAACCGCACCAAAGGCCGAACATTTTTTTTGAAAAAAATGTGAAAAAATATATTTAATATATTCTGTTAAATATGTGTATATATATGTGTATGTAAATGGGTTAATATAATCTTCACCAACTTTACGTAAAATCATATTTAATAAATATTTTTAATCGAATAATCTGTTTAAAACATGTTAAACTGAGTGAGTTTTAATATTTTTATTATCAAAACAAACTATTTTTTTCAATAGAAACAAACCAAATTTATGTGATATAATTTTTAATTTTGTATTTTTTGCTTGTGATTTAATATATTCTTATTTTCTTACATGGATTAAAGATATTAGATTATGATGAACCCGTTGTCAATTATATTTTGCATCGGGCAGTGAAGAATATATTACTTAACATTAATTATTAAACATGTATTAGTCGACCAAATATAAAGTAAACAATTCAATAAAAATTTGTACTTATATAAATTATTAACTTATGATTCTGATGGGACCATAAAATATATGATTTTCTTAGAAATTGTTATCATAATCATCTCCTAACTTGGAACCAAATTTTTTTAATAATTTTTCATGTTTATTAATTTGTCAATTTTTTATTTATATAATCTCCATTGTGCTATGAACCCATTTAATAAGTTGGACTGGATTGACCCGTGATCAAAACAAATTCCCAGTTGATTTTCTAGTCTGGTTTTAAAAACATTGTTTATATCAATACATCCATATACTCTGCTCATAGGTATGGAACTGTATAATGTAGAGAAATATTTCAATATTTTAATATTTTCAATATTTAGAAATTGTTCTCCAAATATATTGACCCGTGGATATTTGAAATAGTCAATAGTTGTTTTGTGTATTTTTAATATATTTAAAATCTCTGGAACCTGTTAAACCTTCGTATAAAAAGTATTGAAGGATTTCAGAAAAACTATAAGACTATGAATATTTTGCCCACATTAATAGTCATGGTTATGTAAATTTCCCTAAACCAACGGGAAGAGTGATATGAGTTAGTAATGAAACAGTTTGATTTAATGGAGTAAAACGTGGAAGAAACGGTTTAATCTTTGTAACAACATTTATAAGAGTAAAACATGAAAATAAATAGTTGGACCTAATATTTATCAATAGGTCATGCTGGAAAATTAATAGTATTGATTCATCCATTGTCCTATTGTTTCCTCATTTGTTATGTTAGTTGAAGTGGTTTAAGATATTTTGTGAACTTGAAGTCACTTGTATGTATATGAATTTTTTTTTTGCGCAAAGTATGTATATGAACAACATGCATGCAAAAGAGTCATAATAAACATAAAAAAATTAAAAAATGATGCTCGTATGAATATGTTAACATTGTACCAGTGATAGCTTTTGGGCCACCAAGGATACCCAGCCCACAAAAGAGTTCCAAAAGTGTAGCCGTTTCACGTACTTACAAAGCCTATTCGACACGTCGTTCAAAAAGGCAAGCACTACAAACGGCACTCTGTGCGTAATAAACAAATAACAACGGCGAACAGTGTGAGAATTTGCAAACATCCCACATCGGTTACGAGAGAAGGAGAAGCCTTTGGAAACTGGGTATAAATAGAAGAGCCCTGGTAATAAGCAAATCACTTACCTGGACGGGGTCAACTCGTGATCAAGAAGACGAGTGGCCTAGGCTAGTGACTTCCATTGCACATACCGGAAGGGTGCTTAGCTTAAGGTCTTCCCAAGTGGAAGAGCCTACGTCATTATTTGTGGCAGGGAGGGTTTGCGTTCGCGCAGCCCTCCACCAAAATCCAGTAATTAAATTTTTTCTTGTTAGCATAAAAATCTCATCGGATCTTAGACTCTTGAGTGATCTTGATCGCAAGAAGACCAGTTTCAGAGGAACCAGAAACAGAGGGAGAACAAACCCTTAAGACTCACGCGAGAGGTGAGGTGATTGAGGCCCATTAAGATTCAGTATTTCGAAACAAAGCCCGAACTTATCTAATAACAAAAAAACAGTTCGATTTGTAAATCTGGGAGCTAACTTTTCCGTCGGAGAAGGTTAATTCCGCCCGCGATTCTCCGATCAACCACACAGCTTCGAGTAGCTCTCCGCCGTCGTTTATTCACAATTCGTCCCGCGAACCTGATCAGATCTATAGCTTCCGATTAGAGAGGAAGCTCGAAAATCCCTATCTACACATCGAGATCTTTGATTACTGAGATTCTTCTAGGGTTTTTGATTGATATCCGAGCTAATATGGCGACTCGGAATCGTACATTGTTGTTTAGAAAGTACAGAAATTCCTTAAGGAGCGTCCGCACTCCGATGACGGAATCGAAATCCGGCGTAGGGCCGGTGATCGAGATGGCAAGCACATCTCTACTGCATCCCAAACGCACTTATACTCCAGTCAGTACCGAAGATCCAGGGAACTCTAGGTATATTATACAACTTCTCTTTGTGATTGCATAAGTAATTAATCACTTAAGGTAGTTACTGTGCGTGTTGTGAATCAAATTTGGATGTTAACAGTAAAGGAACAGTGACAGTGGGGTTACCACCAGATTGGGTTGATGTCTCTGAGGAGATATCAGTGAACATTCAGCGTGCCAAGACCAAAATGGCTGAGCTTGGAAAGGCTCATGCGAAGGCGTTGATGCCTTCGTTTGGGGACGGTAAAGAGGATCAGCATCAGATTGAGTCTTTGACGCGGGAGGTTACTTTTTTGTTGAGGAAATCAGAGAAGCAGCTTCAGAGGCTTTCTGCTGGTGGACCTTCTGAGGATTCGAGTGTTAGGAAAAACGTGCAGGTTAGTAGGGTTGGTTGTACTTTTTACATGACCGTTATAAACAATGAATGTTAATGTGTTTTTTTTTTTGTAACAGCGGTCTCTTGCTACTGATCTCCAACAACTTTCTATGGAGCTTCGCAAGAAACAGTCTACGTATCTTAAACGCTTGAGACTACAAAAAGAAGTATGCATATCTTTGTTACTTTGTATAGTTTTGGAGGGGAATTAAAGCTTTAGATGTATCATCAGGATGGAGGGGATTTAGAAATGAATCTAAACGGAAGCAGCTCTAGAGCAGACGATGATGACTTCGATGATATAGTATGACTTCTTTTATTACAATCTACAACCCTTGTTACCCTTATGTATTATATGATATGTAAATATGCAACATGTGAATTTTTCGTTTCAGTTATTTAGTGAGCATCAGATGAGCAAGGTCAAAAAGAGCGAGGCAATATCTGTAGAGAGGGAGAAAGAGATTCAGCAGGTTAATTGCTTTTGCAACTCTCTTAGTGCGCTTCATAGTAAGCAACATTTATCCACCTTCTCATGGTTCTGTGTAATCTACAGGTTGTTGAATCCGTAAACGAGCTCGCTCAGATAATGAAGGATCTTTCTGCGCTTGTGATAGACCAGGTATGACAACTGCTATTTAACTATTCTCTACCTTGTTCTAGAAATGTAAGTAATTTGAAACTACAAAACATATTGTGACAGGGGACGATAGTTGATCGGATTGACTATAACATTCAGAACGTTGCTAGTACAGTTGAAGATGGTCTCAAACAGCTGCAAAAGGTAAACCTCTTATATGACCATCTCTCTCATTCAACGTTTCATGACTAAAATGTTCAAGTGGATTTGTTTGGCGAATCTCCATAGGCAGAACGTACACAGAGAAGTGGAGGAATGGTTAAATGTGCGTCTGTTCTTGTCATCCTATGCTTCATCATGCTAGTTCTCTTAATCCTCAAGGAGATTTTCTTGTGAACCAAGAAACAAGGTCGATCCCTCATTTTTTTCATTCTTTTATGATGGGTTGGAACCCCACATTTTGCACCAAATGGTCTGAAGATAAATTCGATTGTGTTGTCTTTCTCCATTGCTTTGCTTCAGATCTTTCTGATATTTTAGTTTCTTATTGCACTGTTATATCAAAACATGTTTCCTGGGGTTCACATAGGACAGTATCACTAGTCTGTTGTATTGAGTCTTTGTAAGTTTGTGTATGTTACCGAGTTTTGTAATGGCTTTTTTACATGTAAAGAAGATATTAACTACAATGTTTAAGAATCTATGAAAGAAAAGACAGCATATAGGAACTGTACGGATTATGGTTTGTTTAAGAAACTACCAAAGACCAATATTTTCTTTACCCTTTTTTTTGTGCACCAAAGCATTGTAATAACCTCTAACCTTGATTATCTGTTAGTGTATGGACAATGAGCTGAGTGTAATTGCCAAGCCGCCTGTCCTGGTTCATCAGAGAAACACCGAACAAGATATGAAACAAGTAAAATTGGACATAAAATACTAACAGAACTAAAGCAAACTAAGCTAAATCAAATCAAAGTTAATCGGCTTGATTTTGAACAGTTCCTCTTAAACTTCACAAAATCAAACCGGACCTGTTCTAAACCAACCAAAATTCCAGCCCTGCTTCGCTCTTGATGTGAAAGCAAATAAGGTATTAAGAAATTACGGAAAGGTGGGACATGTACCTCTTAAGGTCCACAGTACATCTCGCCGAGAGTACATGAGGGTGTTGGCATGTTCGCAAAGTTGTCAACTGGGAAATACACAATGTCTTGTCTTCCTTTATCTTCCTCTTCTGCTTCTTCTCCTTCCTCTTCTAACCAGTATGTTTCTAGAATCTTCACCGCCATTTCATAAATGTCACTGTTCTCATGAGATTGCAGGCTTTCCATTTTCTCCAGTCCCTCGGCGTCTTCTATAAGCTGAGCATGTGGGTTTACATTTGTCTGAGTGCATTGGTAAATACCTTTGGCGTGTCTCGTGTTGAAAGCTTCTCCCACCTTCAGTATCTTCTCTAGTGCTTCTAAACAAATCATGACGACTTGAGTATCCGAGGATGTAAGAATATCGCACAAAGGTTTTATGCAGTCTTGCTGTACAAGAAACCTGACACATGAGCAGATCATGTGTGAGGTTTGGTTCTGCTATTAGAATTTTTTTCATGCCACTATATTCGGACTACTGAATATGTCTTATTGGCTATATATATAAAAGATCTCTTTCAGAATGGACAACCGAACATATACGGAGAAAACTAATAGTGAGAAGATGTACTGAGTTTTCTTCTACGTACATGATTTGCTTGTAAGAGCCTCCAGCTACAGCGTTGCAGATAGCCCAAGCAGCTTCACGCTTGACATCAAACTCAGAGTTTCGGAGCAGATTAACAAGTGCAGGACATATGTCAGCATCAAATACAGCCTACGAAAGGAGATAAAGAATTGCAGACATACATTTAGAGCAACATATTGATTAGAAACGGTTAAAAAGACAAGTTCAGGTATTACATATTGACTAAACCTGAATCTGTGATTGACAACCAGCTGTAATATTAGAGACTACCCAACAAGCTTCCTTCCTGATGGTCTTGTTATAGGGTCCTCTTAGAAGATTTAACAAGCGTGGAAGCGCTTGAAGATCAATTATATACTATGGAAGTCACAAAGAAAAAAGTTCTGATTCAAAACCAAATAGAAAAAGCCAGTAATAGTAGTATACTCAACAAAAGGAAGTAAAAAAGAACAGGTGTGAGCAAAATACAAATTTTAAATCTCTAGCTGCATATTTACCTGAGTTTGACTATCACTTCCAGTTACAACAATGCCAATGGTGCGAAGAGCAGGAGCGGCAACTGAAGGCGAACGATGGCTGTTGAGAAAACAAAAAAACCATCAGAATGATGAGTCAGGATTTTATTGGTTAGCTGAAAGTCTTGAAACTCACACCGAAAGACCAATAAGTCTCGCACAAACATTGGCTTCAATAACGGCTTGTATTTTTTCATTTGAACCATCAGAGAGATACACCAGCGCCCAGCACGTATAAGCCAAGAGATCCTTATCATCTAACCGAATGAGATGTGCAAGAGCTGGTAATGCAGCACTCACCTGTAGACATAAGCGAGAAAGTTTTTCAAGATGTATTTTATCCACACTAAGCCACAATATTGAGTGTGTAATGGAAACAGGAGCTATAACAAAACTCAGGTAAGTTGTTAACCAACCTGATCATAGGGAGGCTGTGGCTTCCCTCTGCAAAGATTAGACAAAGTCCAAGCGGCGTTTACAAGCATAGAAAGTTTGGCTCGATCGTTTAACTGTAACAACAGAGAAGGTAGAGCGCCATGTCCAAGGACTATATCACGGCATCTAGGAGAGTCTCCAGAAATATTTCCCAATGCCCAAACAACCTGATTGTTCAGGAATACAGATGCATTTATTGATCGTTGTGTCATGTTCTTTATCTCTTATTCAATTGCAGAAGTGACCACAGGCTCTAAAGAATTTGGGAACCACATAGCAGAGTACGTGATCATTTATCACCACGAAGATATACCTGCTCACGGACCTCATCATATGGTGAGCATAGAAGTCTCACTAGCATCGCAACACCTCCATGATCGATCACCACTTCAGTGTTCTCAGACGTTCCAGATGCAATATTTGTTAAGGCCCAAGCCGCTTCAAACTATATCAATGTTTCCATAAAACAAAAAAAAAATATCAAACTTGTGAAGCTAGTGAATTGAAAGCACGTGAATGGAAGCTAACCTGAAGCTGGGGAAAGTCATCCCACGTAAGGAACTCCACAAAGCGTGGAACCAAACCAGCTTGTATAACTTCTTCAACATGTACATTAAACATTTCTACCAAAAATAACATGTATATCATTAGAAAGAGGCGAATAAACTTTACTTTCACATTAACCTACATTATCATCCCTTCTAAAAATTTCACTGCAGCCTTAACATAAGTGAAATTTAATGGGATGTCTCTCACCACCACAAAGTAACGTTCTGATCTGAGTAGTAGCCTCGATCAACAGGTCCTTCTTGTCAGACCAGATACGGCTTATCAACTGTAACCAAATCAAAAGATCCGAACTACTCAAAAACCAACATTAACAATCAATTAAACAAAACGTACATTCACATTCTGAGAGATTCAAACTCCAGATGAAAACTAAATAATCGTATTTCAAAATTTCAGAGCATTGGAGATCCTTCAGAGGTCAGATCTCACTCATATGATTCTAGCACTACATGATCATATCTCAGAACATACTAATTCATCATACACCAAAATCGATCATGATCTAGATACATCAAAATCTCGGAAATTGGATAAGATCATCCTAATGCATCTATCAATCAATCAATCGCATGTTTATCAATCTCCAGGTTCTCGTTATAAGAGAGGTTACTAAATAAGCAAACCGACATTCTGATCGAGAGAAACGGCGGAGGGAGGAGGAGAATGAGGAAGAGCCTCGCGACGCTTCTTAAGCAAGCTCTCCTCTCGCTTGGCTTTGCGGATCTCAACCATGTCTTCCTCTCTTCTTCTCCGTCCCCCGATTCCGTCGACCACCGCCTTGTATCCGCTCCTCCGTACTGACGTCGTCGTCCAGCTCGTTGTTCCTCCTCTCATCTTTTGATCAACCTGATTTTCGATCGACGGTTTGGTGAAAATCAAAAATCAAATATCCAGGAAAAGCAAACGAGAGAGGCCCCACGCTATATATGACGGGGAAAAAAAATTATATAGTTTTGGTGTCAAAAATAAATATTTTAAAATTAGGGGTATAAATTCGAATTTGTAAGATAACTTGGGGAGAACACGGGTAAAAAGCGCGCACGCTGCTTCGTTCCCGCCTAAAATTCGTTTCGGGATATTGACCATTGGGCTAAGACGTTAAATCTGGATAGACATTAAGGCCCCAATTATAAGTTACAACAACATGGATATATCCAACTATTTATCGAGTATTTTTTTGTACTAAATGAGTTCAGATATATTGATCGTAAACACTCTTAAAATAGAAACATTGCTTGAAATACAACGGTTTGAATACCATTTTTAAAAACACATTTCATGTACTATTCGTTTGCTCATTCAGGTAACTTTATCAAAAAAAAAATGCAAATCAATGTTTGTTTAGTGCATTAAAATCTAACATTCAAATGAATCAACTAACTTTATCTTTCAAATTCTCATCCAAATGAGAGTGAGTTTTTATAGAGTATCTCGATGCATATGACATCTAGTTTAGGCCAAAACGATAAAAAAAACATAACCTTATAAATTTTAAAAATGATCTTTTAAAATTTAATACCATGAAACTACATATTTTTTTTTTTTTTTTTTTAACCACATGGTGGTGGGCTAGTGGTCTTGAGGGAGTTGCGACCCCAATACGGACCCGGCTTCGAAACCCCATGTGGNAAAAAAAAAAAAAAAAAAAAAAAAAAAAAAAAAAAAAAAAAAAAAAAAAAAAAAAAACTACATATTTTTTCAAAGCAAAAATCATATTTTATGCAATTTTTTTCCGTCAAAACCGAGACCAAAACTTGGGTTTAGTATTTAGAAAAAATGGTTAAGTTTATAAACTCATAAAAATTTATTAAACAGCTATAAATAATTTAGGATTATATCAAATTTGAAGTAAAATTATAATTCCTCTTTAAACTTATAAATTTCCAGTGATGTCAACTGAGCCAAGACTATAGGACAAACAAAATAAATACACTAATTTTATGAAAAGAGGAAAAGTATAAATAAAATAGAATATTCAAGATCAGTTGGAATGTCAAAATTCAGAGGACTTCATACCAAGTGAAGATGTTGAAATACTTGGTGCTTGGTTTAGTGTTTTGCATTTTGTAACTCTATAAATAGCTTTACAGAGAGAGAGAGAGAGAGAGAGAGAGAGAGAGAGAGAGAGAGAGAGGACGGATAGAGATGAAAGAGTTGATAACCTCCATTCAACTAACATGCACTGTGTTTTTCTTTCAGCTAGATGAACATCACTTTCTCTTTCTATTATTTATCGTATTACTCGTTAAGAACATTCTTTTAATTTTCTTCCAGCAAAAAAAAAAAAACGATTTAGAGCTCGATGTGCTTAGAGAATTTCTGTATGGTAGACATTCCAGTGCAATATGGTTCGAGCTCTATGCTCTGGCAAAAAAAAACGGATGCTAGATTATATTCAAACCTAACATAAACAAAAAGAGTTACTTAGCTAGGCAAGAAATGGAGATCATATCTATTTAAGGTCATCAAGACTACGGTTGATGCTTTGTATTGTCAAACTTTTGTTCGTTTGAAAGTTATTTTTCTTTCTATTTCTGATCACTTTGTTGTAACGGGTTTCTCTCTTGTTTGGGCTACTTTCCACCACATATTTAGCTCTCCCGAAATGCAAGCTTTAAAGCCAAACACTATAGAGATTCTAATTCATCGGAATACAAAACAAAAATAACAAAAAGTAGAAAAAGAGAGCCAATACCGAGATGGAGGATTTCCAATCTCCAAGAATACGGTCTTACAAATCGTATGAAGGAGATCGGAACCTCCAATTGGTTGATCCTGCCGATTTAAAACCGGTGAGAGGGATCTATGTCGTTAGGGAATCAAAGCACAACCGATCTCCTATGACATCGGACCTATGGCGCAAGATCTCTTACAAAGACCTGCCCGCTAGACCAAGAAGGGTTTCTTCTCGTTCAACATCATTCAAAGGTAAACTTTTTTTTAAAGAAATGAATCATTCTGTTGCTGCATTTAAAATGATGAGTCTAGTTGTACAACTGTACAGACATATGAACACACCGTTTTGCGGTTAACAGTGTGATTGCTATAACATTTTAAATGGGATTTTAAAATGTTTCTAACATTGTATATATGGTTATGTTTGTTTGCAAACGTACTAATTGTAGGATGGTGGAACGATCCGGAGATGAAGAGAAAGAGACGAGTGGCGAAGTACAAGATTTATTCAGTTGAGGGAAAGATGAAGACATCTTGGAGAAAAAGCTGCAAGTGGATTAAGGTCCAATGCTCGAAGATTATTCATGGAATATAGGTCTCCGATGTGTATCATCTGTTCAGTAGTTTGATTTTAAAAGGAAACGAATTAAAATTTAAAATCATGCATGCATATATGTATTTTATTCAATTTCATTTGTTTTATTCCTTTTGTTAATTGTGTTAATGGTGTATTTTGATCACATATACATTCACTCTAATTAACTTGAAAATGCAATACATACATATAATGTTTTTTTTTTTTCAAAATTATACAACTACTAGAACTTTCTAGGATATAACTTTAAATAGGTACTATATATACTTATTGTTATCGTGTCATGTTATATTAGGAACACAAAATAAAACTAAGATGATATGTTTGAGAATGACTTGCTTTTACCACTTATACCGTTGTTATCTATCTCGCTTTTAGTAAGAAAACAGGAATACAATTGACAAATACGTTCGATAGCAAAAAGCTGTTTGATAAAGAAATTTTCAAATTAATGGGGTTTGTAACAAAGTATGTAAGTTAAGAGATGAGCTGTAAAGGCCGAACCGATGTAAGAACTCACAACGTCGCCAATCTGGTGAGAAGTCAACTATATTTTGGCTATAAATAGACTACAACCCCCATTCATTAATATCACCCAAGTTTCTGAAAACAGAAAAGAAGCAATAAACTAAGTGTAAAAAGAAGCAAAAGCTACAAAATGGCAAAAATCCTCAGTTCCATCTGTTTCACCACTCTTCTGCTCGTTGTCTTGTTGATTTCAGCTGGTAATTTTGGTTCTAATGTTTTGAAAAATGCATATATATGCATGCATACCTTATATATATGTTACATATATGTATAATAAGAAAATCTGAAAACATGTATGATGTATGTGTCTTTGAAATGTTGAATATTTATTAGGAATCCCGAAGAGCGAGGCGACGTGTACGAAGTACTTAGGTGAAGCCATATTGTCGTACCCATGCAAGGAAAGCTACTGCGAAGCCAAATGCGCTGAGTATTACCACGAGTCATGCAGAGGAGAGTGTGAGGATCATGATCACCACCACGGAGTACATTTAACAAATGACCATGACGACCATTGTCATTGCTACGGTCATTATTAAGCTGCTGAAGTTTACTAATAAACCCGTATCGAATTATAAAAATAAGAATGTAAGCGTGGTGGTTTGTTGGATTTAAGTGTATGCGTGAGTGTTGTTTGCTCTTTAAAATAAAACAAAATAAAATAGTACGAAGCTAATGACTTGCTTCAGTACTCTATGTCTATTTATAAGATCATATTGCATGTTATTTTCCTCTGGTAATAATGAAGTTGGTTTGTGTCCTGTCTACTTTCTTTATTTTTCTTAGCCATGAATACTTACATACATAATACATTCACAATATCACCTTTTGTCGAATTAAATATCAATGTGAATCGCCGTTACATTATCTTTAACATAATTTGTTCATGAAGTTGGATTGCATCTATATTTGGAAACAAAGATAATAGAATAAATAAGATATGTTTGAAAACATAAATAGTACAGATGTGTACTTTCTTTTATTTACATATCTAGTTATTGTATTTTCAATAAATTAATATTAAATGAAAATTGTTTAGAAACATGAATAACATATTTAATATTTCTTTTTATTTACATATTTAACCATTGTTTTACAACAAATTAAACATTATCCTTTCTATATTTGTTTTTATTTACAATTCTGTCATTATATTTACAATTATTTTTATTTACAATTCTTTATGGTAAAAATAAAAACACAGACTGAAATACAAATAGTATATTATAGGGACTTCTATATTATATAAAAAAGTTTTAAATACAATATTATTACCTTATTTAGTTTAGTCAAACATAAAAATTTCAAGAGTTCAATTTTCAAAAAAGAAATATCAGAAATTAATAATAATTCATAGAAAACTAATGCAACAATTAAAATTTTGAAACATGGATAAAATTATGTCAAGAAGAAAAAAGTAATGGCATATGTTATTAATAAAAATTGGAAATCCATTATATGATAAAAACTACCTACTTGGATCAGTTTGAAAATATACAAAAATAGACTAATCTAAAGACATTTGTTTGACTAAAATAATCATAAAATAAAATTTATAATTTTATATAAATATTTCAAATCAAAATAATAATTTAAACTTGAATTATATCAAAAATTGATTTAACATATGCATATATTCAAAAATTTATTTAATAAAATATTTTCCAATAACCAGTATTAAAAAATGTTTTCAATATATATAAGGAAAATACGACAGGAAGACCAATTTCATATACCAACTTAAAATATGGTTTTTATATTTCACATTAAATTTTAATAATATAATATATGTGATTATTTATAAGATCTTTCACGTTATTAATTATTTGAAAGCATTTATTAAATGAACCTTAAAATAAAATCAAGCTGAAATAATAAATTATTAAATCAACAAAATCATGATACGAGTCTGAATTATCTCAACTCCTTAAAAAAATAGTTTCATTTAAAATCACATAAAATAAATTTAAAATAAATTTAATAAAATTATATAATTTTTTTTTGAAATGCACAAATGAATTTTTCAATACATAGAGTGTTGAATATATAAAATATTTTATTTGAATTTTAAAAAATCAGTGTAAAATAAATTTAATTTTGGGTTAAATAAATAAAATAATATAACGGGTTAAAATTATTTAGAGTCTTCAAAATTTAGTCATATTTGTTTTTTAAAAAGTAAGTAATATAAGTAAATTTAAGAGATATTTCATAAAAAGTTAAAATATATAATTTATCAAAAATCATAATTTTTATTACGTAAAATAATTTTTCACAAAAAATATACCCGCCTTTTTTAAGGGCGGGTCAAAATCTAGTTTCATTTGTAACCGTTGGTGGACGCTATTTTTTGTATCCACGTCGATTATCAAATAGCAAATGCAAAATATACATTCAAAAATGGAAGTATAAACAGT
This sequence comes from Erucastrum elatum, assembly GCA_900406325.1. NCBI lineage: Eukaryota > Viridiplantae > Streptophyta > Magnoliopsida > Brassicales > Brassicaceae > Erucastrum > Erucastrum elatum. The sequence continues at coordinate 5,850 of OVBX01002463.1, read as the reverse complement.
ACCATATGCATAAACCATCACTTGGTCGATATAAGTTTCACTTAGGCAAAGACTGATGCAATCGTTTCTGTCCAAACCTATTTCCATGGAAATACGTACTCCCATGCATTGTGATTTGTTTTCCACATTAGTCTTGGCATGCACTTATTTTCTGACAAATGCACGATTCAGCCTAGTGAAAATCAAAGATGCTAGTTGCTCTTGTGTAAATATGCGCTAACTATATACCAACATACTTGTTGCTCTTGTATAAATGTGCAATAATTTGTTTCTCAAAATACTATTGCTATACATTTTTGTTAGGTTATACAAGAGACTAGACAAAACAAAATATTGAGAAAGACGACTAATGAGTAGTGGACCTCCTTTAAGAATCAAGTGGATACGTCCCCAAGCTACGAAGCTATGAATGGGACCTAATATCCTCTATAGATTTAGGGAGACATCCATATGAAAACTAAGGAATTGCTTCCATTTACACCGTTGAATTTGGTGTAAATTTTGCCCCCACTAAATTGAAAAGTTGGGACCATACTTTTTTAATCTGGACCCTTTCCAACCCATCCAGCTAAGCCTCGTTACATAGAGAAAATTCTGATAACAATGTCGCATCTTTACCACGATATCCAAAAGGACCTTCATCTATTTTTCCTTGTGTTTACCTTTTTGTTACATCCCAAATGATATTTAAACAAACTCTAACTCTATAAAACTAAGAGCAGATAAAATGTTATGGACAGTGAAACATAAGTTTGAATTCCCCAAGAGATGTTCTCACCAATCAATCTAAACCGACATTTACTAGAGATGGACTATGATCACCTTATTAACGAACTCACACTTACCGTTTAAGCAGGGTTTGAAAAAAAGAGAGAGAATAGTTGGGCCTGAAAAGCCCATCTAATGGATAAAACGGCAACGCTGCAAAAATGGCGGGAAAACACAGTTCAAGGTTAAATGCGCGGAGGTGTGTCTAAAAAAAAAAGAGATTCAACCATTTATTAATTTGCAATTTTTTCTAATCGCCGTCGTGCTAAAATCGCAACCTTCCTTTTGCCGGAGATGAAAGGTCAGGATCTGGAAGTGGAGAAAGCTCGATTGCTGAGCCTAGCTACCAGACTCGGATTCGACGAAGAATCCGCGACGAAATGCTTGGACCGATTCGTCGATCTCTACGGTACACCCAAAAATCCGATTCTAGAGAAACTGATAATCGATTGAATCAGTATTATCTCTGAATATATTATTTATTTGTAAATTTGGTTTTTTAAAAAAGGTGATGATGGACGAGATTTCATCACTGTTGCGTTATGCGGAGACGATTTTATCGCGGCGTTGGCTGATTTTGAGGAAGGGGCTGAGGAATGGGATGACGTGCAGGCTTTGGAGACGGAAGCTCAGGGTACGTTGGCTGGGATGTTTAATAGAGCTAACACTAGTGATAACGGATTCGAAACTGATGATGATAATGAGTCAAGTGCTCCCCAAGTTCATGTCATTGAGGATTCTCCCGATTCAAAGAATAAACCTGACGTAATGGAGCTGGATTCTTCTAGTGATTTTGAAGATGATGATACACAGTTCAAGGTTCCAAGGACAGGTTTGAGATCCATGGTAAAGATTCAACACTACATTTAGTGTTTTTCATGGTAGTAGACTCGTTTTACATACATTAGATTTTGTGGTCGAGATAAGGGTGTTGTTATTGAGGGTAGCTGTCTCTGGTTGTGAATGCAAGCTGAAACTGAAAGTAGATCTTAATATCTAAGGATAAGTGTTTTATAAGTCTGCTTTTGTCTATCTGAAACTTGAAGATAGTCCTCAGAAACCAGTTATATTATGTGGATAAAGACAACAACAAACCAATCTGGTTGCGAGGTCAATGATTTGCAAAAGAGTCACAGAGACTCGGCTTTACATTTGTTTGCCTTTGGTGCATATGATTAAATTTAAAAGAGTTATATTTGGGTTGTCGTTTGACAGTTTTTGGGATTGCTTTCTCTCTTCATTTGTTGGACAGTGTTTCCAGTAACTAATTTGTGATGTCTTCTTACACTGAAACTTATGAATTGTTGTGTTCTGAAGGAATATTCCATGGAAGATTCAGTCTCAACAATTTCAGGCAGAAAATCTTCTACACAGACATCAGACAAGGACCATGAAACTCCAAGCTACGAAGAGTTGCAGGCGTTGGATGATCTGGAATTCGCGAACTTGGTTATTTTTGGGAACAAGGTGTTCCGGCCCCTGCAGCATCAAGCATGTAGAGCATCGATGGAAAAGAAGGATTGCTTTGTCCTAATGCCAACGGGAGGTGGGAAAAGTTTGTGTTACCAGGTCAGGATCCCTTACCTCTACATCTAGGTTTAGTAATTTAGATTCTGTCTAAGAATAGTTAATCCCATTACCATTAGTTTCTATTACCATAGGCTGCATAGTAAAATTCATGTTTTTGTTTGTTTGTTTTACAGCTTCCTGCAACGTTGAAAGCTGGAGTTACCATAGTTATATCTCCGCTCTTATCCCTCATCCAGGATCAGATAGTTGCGCTGAACCTTAAGTTTGGTGTACCAGCGACGTTTCTGAACTCTCAGCAAACATCTTCCCAAGCAGCAATTGTATTACAAGAGCTCAGGTGAAGATCCTCTCACCGTTTCTTTCATTTTCCCAATATCCCAGGCATCATCTATTTATTTATTTTCTCTATGTAGATCTAATCATCTCAATGTGTTAAACAAACTTTCATGTGCATTGAAATTTTGTTTGCAGAAGTGATAATCCGTCATGTAAACTCTTATATGTGACACCTGAGAAAATCGCTGGAAGTTCCTCCTTTTTGGAGACACTAAGATGCTTAGACCGCAAGGTATTTTGTTAAGCTTTATTCTTATTAGTTATTACTGTTGCATAATTGATCAAAAAGCTTCCAGCTGTGAGGAAAATATTAAACATCTCTTTCTGTTAACAACAGGGCCTGCTCGCAGGTTTTGTGGTTGATGAGGCTCACTGCGTGAGGTACATTATCGTTCTACCCTTCTCTAAGACATTATAATATAGTGATCTACATGAATGTTCTCTGATTATCAGTCACCAGCACTTCAACATCAGTATTAAAATTTCTGGCTCCGACCTGAGAATAATTTCTTTGAAGTTCAAATACATCTACAAAATCCTTTTCTGGTAACCTTGTTATAGCATACTGATCGCGCATGTTGAAAACTGGTTGGAACTTTAATTTCTTTTCAACCGCATATGACAATAGGCTTGATCAAAGTGTTAAAACTCACTCTGCATCAGAAAACTGACTATTATATTTTCTTTGTTTCCAGTCAATGGGGACATGACTTCCGGCCAGACTACAGGGAACTGGGATGTCTTAAACATAACTTTCCCCGTGTTCCTGTGATGGCTCTTACAGCCACGGCAACTGATTCAGTCTGTCAGGTAACAACTATCACCAGGACTAGATCTTTCTTGATATTCATTGGAATTTGGAACAGATTAAGAGCTTTGAGGATTCCCATTGATTCTGTTCTTGATTGAACTTTAGAAAATATTCCCATCAATTTTGTAAGATATACATAGTTCATCATGACCTGAAGGCCACTGGATCACCATTTTGAATGTTTTTTTCGCCCCATGACAGGACGTACTAAAAAGTCTGAGAATCCCCAGGGCTCAGGTTCTCAAGATGAGCTTTGACAGAACCAATTTGAAGTACGAGGTGATCGTCAAGAACAAGGAGCCACTCAAACAGCTGCAAGACCTGCTAAAAGACCGCTTCAAGGATCAGTCTGGGATCGTTTACTGTCTCTCCAAAAGCGAATGTGTTGATGTTGCAAAGTTTCTGAACGAGAAATGCAAAGTGAAGACTGTTTATTACCACGCTGGTATGCCTGCGAAACAGAGGGTTGATGTTCAGAGGAAATGGCAAACAGGAGAGGTTCGGATTGTTTGTGCCACCATTGCATTTGGGATGGGAATAGACAAAGCAGACGTGGTAAGTCAAGCATATTCTTAGCTATTGCAGTTTGTTTGCTACCAAATTTCTGCCATTTTCCTCTAATTTCTTAATCGTTTTTTGGTGCAGCGTTTCGTTATACACAACACATTGTCAAAAGCGATAGAAAGCTACTACCAAGAGTCAGGGAGAGCAGGAAGGGACGGGCTTCAAGCGCAGTGCATATGCTTGTACCAGAAGAAAGATTTTAGCAGAGTCGTATGCATGCTGCGTAACGGACAGGGAAGAAACATGGATAGATTCAAGTCAGCCATGGATCAGGCCAAGAAGATGCAGCAATACTGTGAGCTTAAGGTAATATCGCAAAGGAAACGCTGTTATTTGTATTTGTTGTGGTTACTATATATGTTTTAAGATTTTTTCTTATCATTAACCAAGTCTTAATCAACGAATGTTTCAGACAGAATGCAGAAGACAGATGTTACTAGACCACTTTGGAGAGTCATTCGACCGAAGGATTTGTAAAAGCAGTTTACATCCGTGTGATAACTGTGAAAAGAGCTAAAGTAATCTTACTCACATCTTTTGATTACTCAACCTGTTATGGATGTATAGTTTTGTTCAAATGACCATAGTGATCTTTGCGTGCAGAAGCATGATTGCTATGCTATAACTATTCACACATGACTCATAAGCGTTCTTCAGCTGCTTGTCATTACCTGAGCCTCTTGCAGATTGCAGAGTCGTTCATCAGAGCTAGGTTGTTCAGACCAAGCGCCTTTAATTTCTACACCGACAAAAATTTAGGAAGTTTTGACTGCATTATAATATTTGAGAAGCTTAGAAAATACTATCAAAATATGATTTTTTTTATACATAAAAGGTACTATCGTGATTTAGAAGGGTGATGAGTGCGTTCAGCACTAACAACATTCTTTGGATTTTTTCGTGGTTTGTAGATCAAAATCAAATTCGACAAAGATATTGAATGCCCTGCGTAAGTGATCCGAGTTAAATTCACCTGTAAGGCGACAAAAGATAGAAAACTTCGGCCTGTTTACATACTGAAATATGCAATAAATGTACCAATATAATTGATGGTTTTAACTTTCAACCTGAATAAAAAAATACGTGGGTTACAAATGATAATCCATACAAGTTTACTGCTGTGACTAGTCACTACTTAACTTTTCTTTTGAAAAATCATTTTGTACTAGCATTTTTAACACGTGTATAACACTATCACATTAGAAGTCGAATTATACCCGCTAAACAATAAACTCTATCACGTTAGCCCGATTAGTTCCATATGATGAGTTAACATCATATAACTGAAAAACCAACAAGTATCAAAATTTTAATACCCTCCTTAATGTTTTTCTACCATTAAAATTCTCACCTGTAATAAGCCAAAAAGAAGAAAAAAACCCATCATATCACAGCATAAAAAGTCTTCAGTCACTTTTAAATACAGAAAACAATGACACATTTAATATTCAAGAGGTGGAGTGAGAGAGAGAAAAGAGGGGAAAATTCAAAGTTATCTCTCTCCGCTACTTCTCCTTTACGTCTCTCTCTCTGCTCTAATCCCAAATCCCAAAAATCAAAAATCCTAAATTGACGAATCTGTTCTCTCCGTCCTCACACTCTCTTCTCTCTTCTTCGTCCCATTTCTCAAAAAAACTCATTTTTTTTGTTCTTTCCATGGATTTTGTTCGTGATATTACCCAATTGCGTTTTTATAGGAGAGAGAGAGAGGTAAAGTGAAAGACTTTCTTTGATTTTAGGGTTTCATTCTTCAGTATCACAGTTTCTTATTACCATCTAGCTGTTGAACTAAGCTTAAACATTATGGAAACTTGAGAAGCAAGTTATGATATGTCCTAATC
>OVBX01002462.1:0-18438 GCA_900406325.1 Erucastrum elatum | reverse complement strand
CCCCCCCCCCCCAAAAAAAAAAAAAAAAAAAGAGGAAAATGGTTGTTTAAAATTATTTTCTGGTATCAATTTACCAAAACGTAAGTATGTAAAACGCTAATATTGTGTAAACTAAAGACTAGTATTTATTCTTAATAATTTATACTTCATTTATGAAAAATATTATAATACCAAATAGCTACAGCTAAGTTATCGGGTTTTACTGGTCATTTTAAAATTTTTTTAAAAAAACTCAATTAGACAAATTGTCACATGTTATACTAGTTACGAGTACTATTGATTAGTATTAAACTAAAAATAGTGAAAATATTATAAAATAGTTATCTGCTAAAAGAATGGAGGTTCAATGCTTTTGTTTGTTTAATATAGCCAATAATGTTTTCTTTGCCATTCAAATCGACCCAAAATGGGAGTTCATCATTAACAATTTCTTTTTTTTTTGTAAAATGTAAAGATATCATTACCAAGTTTTTATTTTTTTTACAGAAACACAGAGAAGAACACAAATCAAGAAAACAAGAAGAAAAATCTGAACAAAAATTCGATCTATCAACAAAAACAACACAGACACAACAACTACAACCACAGACTCAAAGCTCGACTAACAGCTTGCTGCAGAAAATGAACCAAGTTCAACTGAGAGTTGGAACCAGGTAATTTTGGCTTCCCCAATGAATCCGACTTAAAGATAATGAGCCACCTAAAACAGCTCACCTATAGCATCAAAGCACCCGTCCACACAATCATACAGCAGAAGCAGTCTGACACACCTTCAACGACCAGACCGAGCATTTATTAGTCCCTGAAACGACCTGCACAAGACCGAACCGAGATAATGAATATTAGAGATTATGAAGCTCAAGCTCGAGCTCGATGAAGATGATGAATATGGCGATGAGAAAAGAGAGAGTAGAGTTTGTTACAGATTGTAAAAGATGTATTTACTCAACTGAATCTAAAATGTATGTACAATCACAGTATTTTTTCATACAAAAGAACCGGTTTAAATCATATAAAGAAATTCCGGTTTGATGGTTTAGTAACTCCAATACCCTCCCCTGAAGATGGATGGAACAAACGGTGAATGCCCATCTTGGACATTAACGTCTTGAACACGGAAGGCTGTACGGCTTTCGTAAACAAATCAGCAAGCTGATGTTCTGATCGTATATGCATCGTCTTCAAGAATTCACTTTGCAGCCTCTCTCGAACTACATGACAATCATTCTCGATGTGTTTAGTACGCTCGTGGAACACGGGGTTAGAGGCTATGTGCAACGCAGATTGGTTATCACAGAATAATGTCGCTGGACCAGACGGAGTACTATGCAGAGATTGAAGCAGAGATGTTAACCATATGAGCTCACAAGTCGCATCTGCCATGGCACAATATTTTGCTTCAGAGCTGCTCTGGGACACTGTCGTTTGTTTCTTTGAACACCATGAGATAAGAGATTTGCCATGAAACATGCAGTATCCAGTGACTGATCTTCGAGAATATGAACAGGTTGCCCAATCTGCATCATTAAACGCAGTCAAATGAAGCTCAGTGTCAGAAGGATAGAATAATCCTTAAGCTGGATCATTTTTCAAGTAGTGTAGGACACTATAAGCCGCAGTGAGATGATCAGTCCTTGGTGTAGCCATAAACTGACCGAGCTTGTGTACTGCGTAAGTGATATCAGGTCTTGTGTGAGTAAGATACAGAAGTCTTCCCACGACGTTCCGATAGACAGAGGCGTCAGGTAAGATAGTACCAGTAGCTTCTGAAAGTTTCTGGTTAGGTTCCATGGGAACTGTGACTGGTTTGCATCCAAGATATCCAAGTATCTTGAAGAAGCTCAAGCGTGTACTTCCACTGGTTAACAGAAATACCAGTCGAATTTCGAGCTATTTCGAACCCCAAGAAGTACTTTGCTGGGCCGAGATCACGAAGCTTGATTGCTGATTGAAAGAATATCTCTGAAATTGGCTAAGGCAGCTTCATCATTACCAGCCAAGATCATCAACATAGATCAACACAGCAATAAACAGAGTTGATGTCTTCTTCACAAAGAGAGAATGATCTGCATGTGTTTGCACAAAACCTTCTCTGAGAAAGACCCCAGTAAGCTTGTGATTCCACTGTCTTGATGCCTGCTTGAGGCCATATAACGACTTATGTAGATGACAAACAGACCCTGGAGGAACATTATTGCATGTCACTTCTTCATAGCCTTGTGGAATTGTCATGTAGATTTCCTCATTCAAATCTCCATTAAAGAACGCGTTGCTGATATCCAATTGGAGAGTGAACAAGTTTCGAGAAGAAATCAGACTGGGAAGAAGCCTGAAGGTTCCCAGTTTAGCCACATGAGAGAACGTATCCAGATAGTCTAAGCCCTCAAGTTGAGTGTAACATTTAACCACCAAGCGCAATTTCGGGCGTTCCACAGTTCCATCAGGATTGTACTTATACGTATTCACCCATTTACAACCAACTGGATGTTTTCCCTCAAGTAATGGACAGATAGACCAAGTTCCAGTGCTCTCTAGGGAATTCATTTAAGTGTTCATCGCACCTCAAAACTCATCAGATAGAATAGCTTCACGAAAGGTTTTAGGAGCAAGAGAAGTTGTGATATTGAGGAAAAAGTTACGATGTTCAGCAGAAATATTATCATAAGAGAGAAAAGCAGAAAACATATAAGAGGTGGTGTGAGAAGAGTGAGCTGGAAAAGTAGTATGTTCCAAGAGATAACAGTGATATTGATCAACATAAGCTGGAGTTTTAGTTTGACGTTTATTTCTAGAAGTTGGAATAGTGTTATCAGATGACTCATAAGAACGATGAGTAGTAGTTGGAGCTATATGATCAGGTTCAACAGGATGAAAGAAAGAAGAGTCAGCTGGAACAGAGGAACGAAATCAAAGAAAGCTAGAATAGGAGAGTCTGGAACAAGAAGAGGTAAAAGTTGTTGACCAAATATATCAGAAGTAGAAGAAGCTGGAAAATTTTCAGAAAAAGGAAAAGTGGTCTCATGAAAGATCACATTGTGAGATATAGAGATGGTATTGGTGTGAAGATCAAGGACTTTATAACTTTTATATCCATGTGGATATTCAACAAAAACACAAGGGGAAGCTCGTGGAGAAAATTTATTATGATCCTTAAGAAGAGTGGATGTGAAACATAAACATCCAAAGACTCTTAAGTGATCATAACGAGGAGGTTTGTTCATAAGGAGTTCATAAGGAGATTTATTTGCTAGAATAGGGGAAGGTGTATGATTGATCAAATACACTGCAGTTTGAACACAATCACCCCCAATGTTCTATTGGAACGTTTGATTGAAACAAAAGAGAGTGTGCTACATTTAGAATGTGTTGATGTTTTCTTTTCACAACAGAATTTTGATGAGGGGTATAAGCACAAGAAAAGAAATGAACAATGCCATGAGTTTTAAGTAAAGAAGTGAATGAAAGTTCAGGAGCATTGTCAGATCTGATTGACTTGATTTTTGCATTATACTGAGTTGCAACATATGTGATAAACTCAAGAAAAATCGTTTGAACAGAACTCTTATTTTTCAAAAGACATAACTATGTTACTCTTGTGCAATCATCAACAATGGTGAAAAAATATATATATTCATCAACTGTTGGAACATGAAAAGGTCCCCATACATCAAGGTGAATCAAATCAAAAGGAGACTTTGAAAGATTATTAGAAGATTGAAAAGACAATCATTTTTTGCTTTGAAAGAAGACAAATTTTACAAACATGGTCACTAGAAATCTTTAAAGACAAAAGTTCCAAAGTCTTTGCAAGTTGTTGAAAATCTTGTTGTATGAAGGGTGTCCCAATCTTTGATGCCAAATATCTGAAGAAACTTGTGAAATCATATGAACTGTAGTGCTGAGAACCGGAGTAGAAGATTCCAAAATGTATAAGTTGTTGTGAAGATTACTGTTCCCAATCATGGAGCCCTGAGTATGCTCATGTATTATCGGAAGGGGATTAAAAGGGAAAATATAACAAAAATCAGATGAAAACAAAACCGATCTTGAAGTGTTAGCAGTTAAACCATTAATGCTTAAAAGATTGAATTTGAAATGGGGAACAAAAAGCACCGAGTAAAGTGTTAAGTGATCAGAAAGAATCACAGTACCAGAAATGGTAACAGCAATACTAGTTCCATCAGGTAAAGTGACCAAGGTATTAGAAATGAGGCGTGTGTTTGTAAATTTTGTGATATAAAAACTAACATGACAGCTTGCACCAGTGTCTATAACCCAAGGTGAATTATTTAAAGAATGGTTTTTATCAATTCCCGCAGAAGCAATATAGTGAGTAGAAGAGAACGTGGTACCTTGTTCAAAAGAATTTGAAGAAGTTTGAGGAATGAGATGAGGCTGCGGTTTCATGATTGATACTGAACCATCTGAGAGTGTCAAGGTGCTACCAGAAACCTGAGAAATGCTCTCTGCAGCCGGTTTAGAGTTGAGAAGACTTAGTAGCTGCTGAACTTGATCTGTCGTCATTGACCCAAGATGAACACCATTTTGGTCATGCATAGAGATACGTCCAGTGTCTTGAGCAACAATGTTAGCTGTAGTTTGTTGCTTAGATGGCCAAGATTTCAGAGACTTGGACTGAGAAGACGTCTATTGATTCTGCTGAGGCTTGTTGGAGCTAGGAATCTTGTAGCCTGGAGGGTAGCCGTGAAGTTTGTAACAACGATTCACAGTATGACCAAGAAGTCCACAGTGAGAACAGACTGGTCGATTCTTCTGTTTATTATACCCTCCAGAGTAAGCAGCAATCAAAGAGTCACTAGGAGATGTATCTTGAGAAGCCTGAAAGACCACACTGCTAGTAGATTTCATCGATCTCTGACGTTCTTCCTGTGAGAGCAGATTGAAAACCTTAGTGATGACAAGTTTAGGCTCCATCATCAGAATCTGTCTTCGAATCGCAGTGAAAGAGTCATTCAAACCCATAAGAAACTTCAACACATGATCATGTTCCCCATGGTGAGCAATGTGTTTACTGCTATCACACTCAGGATTACCACAACAACACATATAAGGGCTCTCATGATTCTTCAATTTCTCCCAAAGCTGCTTAAGTCTCATTGATGAGCAATGTGTTTACTGCTATCACATTGATCTCCGCCAGCTATTGAAATTTTCAAGACCGCTGAATTTCTCAGAGACGAGAGTGATACCAGCATGATCCACGTGATGAATGTACAACGGATTCGCATGAGGATTGGAGAGAGACGGTGAATCGGAATGAGATGGGATCATAGTTATCGAACCTTGAACCGGCACTGAGTTATGAGTCGCCATGATTCAGAAGTTCAAGAAGAGTGGATCGTGGCAAACAGAACATGAATCCAAGGTCAGTGAAGGAAAGAAAACAAAGAGAGAAAGACGATTCGCGTAAAGATCCGAAGGAAGAAGATGATCGAAGAACAGAGACGATCAATAATCAAAAAAAAATCCTCGGATCGAAAGCGAAGCTCATCACCAAAAGAATCGAGTAAGAACGAAGCGGAAACGAGATCAGAGAGGCTCTGATACCATATTAGAGATGAACAACCTCTCGATGAAGATGATGAAGATGGCGATGAGAAAAGAGAGAGTAAAGTTTGTTTCAGATTGTAAAAGATGTATTTACTCAACTGAATCTAAAATGTATGCACAATCACAATATTTATACATAAAAGAGAACCGGTTTAAATCATATATACAAATTTCGGTTTGATGGTTTAGTAACTCTAATAATGGGCTGCAAGCTCCTGCACAATCATTAACGATTCTTGATTTCTGATAACATTTCCTATATTCTAACCAAAAAAAATTCAACAATTTATTTTCGAGTTATAAAGAAATTTGGGATTTGAAGATATGCTTAATTAAAGCAAGCAACCTAAGTAACTAGAGTTCTAAAACCACTCCTTTAGAGAAGCCAAACTCGAACGGATAGACGGTTCATAGGATAATTATTATGCTCCATTATGAATTTTATATGATATTTGTTAAATCTAATTTTAAAATGAGCATTAAAAAATAAATGCGAGAGGAGGCACGGTTTGTCGAGTCCAGGTGCAATATCTTAATCAAGTCTAGTGAGAAACACCATGACTACTACTACACTAGTTGACTTCGACCACCGATTTTTAAAAATACATATATTAAATAATACAATATAGTAGAGAAAATATTACGAAACAATTATCTGTTGTATAAAAAAAATAAACAGGTACAAAAAAAAAGTAACTTTGCTTACATTTTTGTTGCGACTAGATAAATTCGATTAGTATTGGATGCTAATTAATAGACGACTAAAAACTCAGCAACGCAATTGTTTTTTTTTTCTTTTAACCACCAGGATGAATTTTATTTTGGGGGTAAATTAACAGGATACTCTCATTAGTAGATCAAAATTTCAAAGTATGACCACATAAAGAGCATTTATAAACTCATTTTTATATTTCAAACGTTATTTTAGAGTTAAATATTCTTCAGTTTAACTTAATTTTCAATTTTATATTAAATTAAAACTTAATATTACTTATTTTGTATTATTCTAGTTAATTTTTATTCTATTTGAAATGGATAAGACAGTAAACTTGAAGTAAAATTCATTCATGTTTTTAAATTATTATATTTTGTAATAGAATAATTAGTCACGGAAAAATATTACTTTTGATTCATATTTCTGATAACATTTCCTTTATTTAGAAAATTATTAATTTACAGGGATTCACGGAAAAATATTACTTTTGATTTAAAAAATGTATCGCTACACAATATTTGTATGTTTGAGTTAAATCAAGTGCCTGATAAAAATAAAAATTAACTATTAATTACATTTTTATCTTCGTAAAATTGTGTTCCATCTGTGTTTGAATTTTTTGCACACCGGTTAAAAATTTGCTAACATGTGTTCAAACAATTTGTACAAAACAATAATNTTTAAAAAAAAAAAAAAAAAAAAGAAAACAGTAATAACTACACATCATCTGGCCAATAAAAAAATCAAACTGCAAAATATAAATAGTATATAAACATCGAATAATAGTTTTTGTAAAAAAATTGAAAACATAAGTTAAAATTAAAAAATAATTGAAATAAAATAAATAAATTATTAATATATGAAATGTATATGATATTAATAAATCAATTTGATCTAAGACTATCTCTAGTCGATCACTCTACTTTTTTTTCCAAAATAGAATAATTTTATAAAAAATATTTTTATTTTTAAAGGTACTTGACTTTAAATTAAAATAGAATAATGAATAAGAAAACTAATCTTATTTAAATTTTAGTTAATAATTATTCACTCCCCTCCGTTTCTGAATAAGCATCATTTTAACATTTTTCATACAGATTAAGAAAACGACTAAAATATACTCCATTTGTTTCTGAATAAGTGTCACTTTAGCTACTTTTTTTTGTTTCACAAAGAGTGTCTTTTTAGAATTCCAATGCAGTTTTTAATAACTTTCAGCTCAAAATTAATTAAAAAATGCATTGATTTTATAAATAAATCTATTTATCTAAAATACTATTGGGCAATGAGGTGTAATTAATAACAACTTGCATATATTTCAGCGACTTTCTTAATCTGTGTGAAAAGCGTCTGAGTGACATTTATTTAAAAACGGAAAGAGTATGTAAGTTGTTATTAATTTCACTTTTTGCCAATAATATTTCACATAAGTAAATTATTTATTAAATTAATGTAATTTACAATTATTTTTTTACTGAAAATAAAGATACTTTGCATTAGAATTATAAAGACATTTTAGTGTAACAAGAAAAAATTGTTAAAATGACATTTATTATGAAATAGAAGGAATATTCAATTATTCCCCTATTTCAATCCTAATGATAGTTGACTTCAAACTCAGTTAACATCGTTAATGATAACTAATCTTTTTTTACCAGTGGTTTGACTTATTATCATCTTATCACTTCTTCCACTTAGGATATCTCCAACTCCACTCTACTTTTCACTTTAAAATAGGGTTTAGAATGAAAATGTTCCAATGATACTCTATAGTATAAAAAATAGGTTTACTCTATATACAGAGTAAGTTGTGTTTTTTTGTTCATGACTCTATTTTTCACTCTAAAATAGAGTACCATTGGATTATATCACAACTCTATTATAGAGACTCAATTTTAAAGTGAAAAATAGTGTAAACCATTGAAGATGGTCTTAGATGGTCACACATCGTTATGCTTTATTTCAGGCTAGGTGTGCCTTCTCGAATGTAAAATATATTGGTTATTTCAGTATTTTCTTAAATTATCACTAAATTAAATGATAACGTGATTGTGATTTATTTATGCTATTCGGGTCTTGTTAAAGTCATCAGACAGAACTAGGTAATTGCATGTGCTATGCAGCGGGATTTTTTTTTAATCAAATAATTTAATTTTATTAATTTATTTAATTTATTTTATACTGTGAAACTGTAACAAAATATTTTAAATTATAGCTAACTCTAATATAAATATTTTTCAAAATAGCTTTAACATTTTAGATAGATAACATTCCATTTAAAGAGTTTCTTTTATTTTCAAATAAATAAATAAATATTTTATTTTTGTTTATCTTTTGTTAGTTCAAAATTTTGTTCGTACAATAGTTTTATAAATTATTTTTTCATACTTTTAATTTTAAAAGAACATATATTAATTGAATTGCTACACATTAAAATATACATCAAAATTCAGAGAAGGTGTTAAAAACGATAAATCATTAAATTATTATATTTCTTAAATATTATTTTATTATATAAAATTCTTAAATATTTTTCACTATTTATGTTTTACTATGTTGTATAAATTGTTTCCATTTCTGTATTCTATAATAATTTTTGTCTCACGTTTTTTTAGTTGAAGTTTTTGTTTTGTATTTTTTTTTATTAGTTAATGTTCTAATTATGTCATTAGCTTGAAATTTTGTCAGTATAATTCTCTTATTTACATAACTATGACAAACATATGGTTTTTATCAAGATCTGTCGGTAAACTTTTCTTATCATTTTTGGTATCACAATAGCCCTTTTCCTAAAATAAAAAAGTTATGATCACAATCGTGAAAAAACATCTCTTGCAAGCCTATACATTGTAAGAGTAGATAAGTAACATGTACTCTAAAACATCTCTTGTAAGCCTATACATTTAGTTTCATTTTTCATCTTATCATTTTTTTTCACTCATGATTGGATTTCCAGAGACATAAGACTGAAGCTTCAATGAGTCTTTGTTCAACGGAACCTGAAAGAAATCACAAAACTTGATTTCTCAGTGACCAAAATGGGAGAAAGAGGAGACACCCGCTCTGGTAAGACCATTTTGCTCCTTGTACTTGGAGATATAATGATATTCCCGAATGTTTTGTAGTAAGGAATGTACCACCATGGAACATTAATGAACAGCTGAAACATACCCCCAAAACTTATATTAAGATTATAAAATTTTAACTTTAATCATGATTAAAATAAACATTGATGTCTTTACCTCTTTAGCGACAAACTCGGGATAACTGTCTTCGAACTGCTTAACGGCACGTCTTATAAACTGCCACAACGATCTCTTACCGAGCCCTGTTGCGTTCCTGAAGTCACTGACGAACACGAACGATGATTTAGCCTCGGGGATAAAGTCAAGAGACCGCACACACTTCTCTTGGAACTGAATCTTCCACTTGAGGAACTTGTTAAACTTCTCTTTGTCCGAGAATATCTCCTTGTTCTGAAACTCACCGTATGAGCTGTAGATCACAACATGTCTTTGCTTGTCGACTCCGTGAGTGAACACCATCTTCTTCAGATTGGAGCTCGTCGATGTTGTTCTCTTTGCGCCACTGGACGGTGTTTTTCAGCATGGTGAAGGCTTCTTTGACCTTAAAGTCGCGGGCTCGGAGGAACTTGAGGACGATCACATCGGATCTTTCGTCCTCGAGAAGTGGGATGCCCCACATTGAGACTTCTTCTGGCTCTACCGGGACAACTGTCTCTGGAAGGGTGATGGAGACGATGGATTCTGCGATAGCTTCCACAGTTTTGGTGGCTTCTTCTACTTCAGCAGCGAAGGCCTTCTCGATTGTTACCAATTCTTCTTTCTCTTCTCTTTCTTTATCTCTGTGATGTCTGGAGCAACCGGTTTGGTGTCTATCGGAGCCGGTTTCTCTTCATGTTTGGTCTCAGTGGTGACTGGAGAAGCCTATTTGGTCTCTACTGGAACCGGTTTCTCTTCCTGTTTAGTCTCAGTGGTGACCGGAGCAGCCGGTTTGGTCTCTACTGGAGCCGGTTTCTCTTCCTTCTTGATCTTGGTGGTAACTAGAGCAGCTGGTTTGGTCTCTATCGGAGCGGGTGTCTCCTCTTTCTTTGTCTCAGTGACGACCGGGGCAGCCGGTTTGGTCTCTACCGGAGCTGGTGTCTCTTCCTTCTTTGGATCTGTTACGACCGGAGCAGCCGGTTTGGTCTCTACAGGTGTAGGAGCGACCGGTTTCTCTTCCTTCGTGATTTCTGCGGCAGCAGGAGCAGCCGGTTTGATATCTTCCGGAGCAGTAACGACGTATTTTTCTTTCGGTTATCACGGATTCGTGAAAAAAAAAAAAAGCTGTAAACTCAAGGAAGGTTTAGTTGTACAATGACGAGGAAAAATAAAATGTTATTGGTTTTCACAAATTTTTCATTTATTAACATGACAGTCTCAAAATCTTCTAAAAATCTGATGTGTCATTCACTTGAAAGAATCTGGTGTTATTATTGTGGAGATTTATATTACTTTTATGTAAAAAGGATTTAATCATTTTTGTTATAAACAAAAAGCTTTTAATTAGAAAAGAACACCAAAACTACGTAACTTTTAGTCAAAAAAAAAAGACTACGTAAATTCTCCTTTCCCACTAATTTCCAAAAATATCAAGTCCACCTAAATTGTGTGCAATGTTGGTTCGGTTTCTAGGTTAATTCAGAATTTAGTTAGTTTCTGTCAGCCGAATTCTCGCCAGAAAAGGAATTTAGTTCGGTTCGGTTTCTAGCTATTTTGATTTCAAATTTTTATTTTGAAATGTTTGGTTTTTGGTGATTTTTTTTTACTTAAACTAAATAGAATTTAAAAACTTCGTTAAATTCAGTTAGTTCGACTTATATGATTATTTTAGTTTGGATTTTGGTTAGTCCGATTCAAAAAATTTGGTTGATTGATATTGTTTGGTAAACTATTTATAGAAATATGAATTGGCTGAAAACCAAACCAAACTAAACCGCATATTTATTTATTTTTTGAAATGAAACGAACTTTCTTATTAAACTGAATGGAACCGAAATCAATCTTTTTATTTTGGTTTGGCAGTTTTGGTTAATAACCACAGATTAGAATAAATTAATAATAAAATATTCATTGGAACTTTGAGAATTATACTTGCAATTAATAATAAAATATTCATTGGTATACCACTTTTCATGTTTACCATCAACAAAGAAATATTTTCAAAAATACTCTAAATTTGTGATAAAACAACACTAAAATAATTTTTCAAAGTATTTATAAAACATATATAAACTCAACCCAAACCCCTTAATACTAAACCCTAAACACTAGTCACTAAAGTTTAAACCCAAATGTTTATATATTTTTGATTGATGGTATTTTTGAAAAGTAGTACTTAACATGTGGTATTTTTGATAATTTCTTAATCATTTTTGGTCAATAATAATTAAAGTGCCTCACAAAAACTGATCATGGAAAAAACATTAAAATTTATCATCTACAACATTTATGGGAATAGTTATTAGGATGTGTAACTACAAAACTAATAAAAATACTTTTATTTTTAATATTTTTTATTTTTTATTCTATCTAAATATATTCATAAAACTATAAGAAATATATACATTTATATAATTAATTTTTTTAAGTTGTTCAAAATAGATATGAAATGTTAAAATTAATAAAATCGAAAGGGTTCACACATTTTTGTATTTTGAAGTTTCTCTTTCATATGGTGGTGTACATGAACTCAAATTATTTATGTTTACCCAATATAATTGGCTATTGAATTTAATTTCATTAACTATTTCTCTAAAGTATCTTCTAAAATATATAATCTTATATTTTAGTATAACTGAAAACATAATTATGTACAAACATGACCCTGTACTAAAGCTACAAGTTGCAGGAAAGTATTTATAAAATGTTTAAAGTTTCTCAAATGAAAATAAGTTCTCATTTCTTTTCATTTTTTCTTTTAATAATCAAATAATTGCTAAAAGTTGATATAAGCTTTATTCAGAGTGGTCGTACTACACATAACCGGATAAAACATTAATTTTAGTTTGCCAAAATTTTAAAAGCTAATATACATAAACTATAGTACGCTTCAAACATACAATATTATTAACATTTTCGATAAATTGTCAAAGACCAACCTTGTACAGACCACAAAATGGGGTGGACAGTGTAATTTTCCCGCTCGTGTGTTATAATCATGATTGAATACGTGGGGCTATATAATTATTAAACATTGATTGATTGAATTTTGTGGTGTCCCACTCTAGTTTGGAAACAGCTTTGCATCCGACATGACGTAAAGCCCCCCAAGTTATGACGGAAGATAAATAACACCGTCTTTCTTGTGTGTTTCTAATAAAAAAATAATTTTATTTTTTTCTGTCTCAAATATACTTCCTTAGTTTCATATTAAATATTTTAGAAAAAAACATTTCCTTGACAAAATAAGTTTTATTTTAACATTTCGATGCATAATTAGTTAACATTATTCTGCAGATTATTTTTTTTATTTGTTGAAATAAAAGTATGTGTATAGATAATAATGTTTTTATCTAAAAAGTATACAAAATTAAATAATTTTTTAATCTATGTGTAAAAGTATCAAACGACGCTTATAATGAAACAAAGAGAATATCTTATATGCTTATGTGTAAAAAAGTATACAAAATTAAATAATTTATTAATCTATGTGTAAAAGTATCAAACGACATTTATAATGAAACAAAGAGAATATCTTATATGCTTATGTGTCTTAGAAAGAAAAGAAAAAACAAAGAAGTGGTGATATTGGCCTAGTTCGTTAGGAACATCATTTGCATGCTGCAATCTGTGATAAAAATGTCTAATTTCATATTCATAAATTATTTTTGCTAAGTTGTAAATATCATTACCTGAATAATGAAAATTTGATTACAATAAAAATTGAAGTCCTAGATTGCTCAAAGAGCTGATATGATACTAGAGACCACAAAAAAGTAAAAGAACCAATAGTATCCATAAAGAAGGATATTACAACAATACACTTGCGACTAAAGCTTAGCAACAAGTATCAACTAATTTTCTAACTCAAGTGCTTCCTAAACCTTTTGCTGATCGAAACTTGCTGCGAAGAGGAGTTTGGCTAAACATGGATGGTTTGCCGAAGACTAACCCGAAGGTCGCTATAGCTGCGACAATGGAGAGCCTAGCTTACACTCTGGTGCTAGCCGAAGAGGGACAATAGAAGTCAAGAACTTTGAAATCTCAAACACTTTGTATTGCTTTAGAAAAATCCCTTCAAAACTAAAGCTGTAATCGTTCACACAATTCATATATATAGGACTAGACAACTCCTAATCCTGTTAGTAATTTTCTCTTTCAATATTTCCTAATTCTTTTAGATAACCTTAACAACTTAAGATTAAGATAGCTTGTGATTCAAGTAAACCAACAGGGACTTCGTTGAAACCAAACCCAATGCCACTCGGAGAGTAGCTGTCCAACTTGCCAATATCTCTTCACTTGAAATAGAGCAAGAAACAATGGTAAAGCGTAGTCGATATAACGCTCCCCAATCCGACTATGCAACCCAAGAGATAAGCTAACACATCACGGCTGTCCGAAAGAACAAATTGGAGCTTGAAAACAGAGATGAAGAACAAGAGAAATCTGGAGACCCTCAACCAGGCTAGTCCCACCAATGGCAATTCTTAATCGTCAGATGTCAAGAGGTAGAGGCACGGGACTGTCCTCAGAGAATCCTAAGCATCCAACCACCCTCAACGCAATAGAGAGAGAACTAAACCAAGTTGACAGGAGAGAGTCATGGTAATGATACCTGAAACTAGATTCACAGGCCCTCAACGGAGACCACAACTCTGCTTCTCTCTGAGGATGAATCCCGCGAGGAGAGGCTCAACACCCATTGAAGCTTCGAAGACCTAGAACTCGCCGGGAGGCTGGTCGGAGAAAGGAAGAGAGGTGGCTACTCTCTCAACCTAAAACTATTGATGAATAGAGATTCAGATCTGATCCAAATCCTACATCAACACACTAAGGAGTCAGAAGTTAACGGCCACCGTGGTCTCAAACGCTCGCGACCTCGTATGCGTTCCAGGAAAGAAAAGCACACACTTCTACTTTTAATGAAGTCTGAAGAAACAGAGATCCAAAGTCATCACGGGAACAAGAAGGAAGTGATGCCATTAGATAGGATCGGTAGGTGTGGCTAGGACAAGAGGAAACCGGTGGGGCAAGAGACTAACAGCAAAAAACTGTTTCGTCGGCCTCCTTGAAAACGAACGGCAGAAATGGGTGAAACTAGGGTTTGACAGCGGGGTGGGGAAAGACACCAGAGGGAAAAGCTTTCTCTCTCATCTTGTTTTTTGTTTTTGTTTTTTATGGTTCCTCTCTATGTTTCATGTTCCATATTCATATTCATAATTTTTTTGAGATTTATAACTAGTTATTGCTCGTGTATTTGTCATAGATTTTTGCCATTGCAAGACGCTGAATATTTTAATTTTAATCACTATTTATTTTGTGATTTGTGGTTGGTTGTGCTAACAAAATGAAAAATTATCAGTAATTTGTAACCTGCATTATGATGCGAAATCAATTACGTGACAGTTAAACAGATAACAACTTATAACATACAACTAGTCACACATCACAAGTTGCAACAACACATAAATAAACATAAGTTTAGTCGCAAAGCGGCCGAGTTGCCGAGGAAACGTCCGCAAATCGTGAAGCGGGTAGTCACTGTGGTGAGTTTGGCCAGTTCGGATGCATTCTACTGTAGCCTGTATTTTAACAGCCGAGAACGTAATATAAGGTTACCCGGCCGCATAA
This sequence comes from Erucastrum elatum, assembly GCA_900406325.1. Classification (NCBI taxonomy): domain Eukaryota; kingdom Viridiplantae; phylum Streptophyta; class Magnoliopsida; order Brassicales; family Brassicaceae; genus Erucastrum; species Erucastrum elatum. The sequence continues at coordinate 3,297 of OVBX01002462.1, read as the reverse complement.
TGTTGTTTTTGGAACCTAAAAAAAATTCTGAAATGTTGTTAACATTTGTAGATCTCAATTTATTATAGTATACAGATCAGGAAAACAAGTGAAAACAAAACAAAAATAAAAATAAACTAAGAAACATAGATGCAAAGATTTGTTGCAGAACCGAATAAAGAGGGAAAAAGATGACGACATCTCCATCTTTTTCTTATTTTACAAAACAAAAAAAAATAAAAACTATAAAACATTACCATATTCTAGTCAAACCACATTTTGGCAGACCGAAATTGGACTAAAACACCCCCATTAACATAAACTATAATAATCTTTAGAATCTACAGAAGTAATATATAGAGAATTATTGAAAATTAAAATCCTATTAAAAATCTCAGAGTACTCCCCGATTTATTTTCGATTTTTCGTTAACTCGTTAGGTTTTGGTCAGCAGTATGCATTGCGCCTAGGAGTTTCCGAACAAGGGTATTTTGTAATGATTGTGTCTCGTAGTTTTTATAGTTTATAAGTTCTTGATATGATTACAAAAAGCACTAAATTGGAAACTATAGTTTTTATTTAAATAATATCAGATTCTGACACTAACTTACATGTAAATGGGATTCTTAAGGTATAACACTCGAAACTGTATTTTGTAAATCTAAAAAATATGTTAAAATTGTAATATAAAATAAACAAATGAATAATTTTTTAAAATATATGTTTTACTATATTTTTCGTTGCAAACTTTATTTGAAACAAAATAAACAACAAACACATTGACTTGTTGAACTAATCTGACATGTTTTAAAATTATAACTAGATCCAAAAATCTATCTTTTCAGTCTTTTGTGTTTCACTCACAAAAAGCAAAGAACCTCTTTTGTTATGGATACTTTCTAACTGATAATCAATACAAGACTTATCCTATCTACTAGTAAGCGGTACAAAACCAGAGTAACCCTAGAGAAAATATGCTCAAATCCTTCCCATATCAAACATTCTTTATCTTTTTTTTTTTTTGGAAATTTCTTTCAGCTATTACCATTTCTTTGAGGTAAATATTCAGCTCTTCTGTTACCTTCAAAACGCGTCCAACTCAGCTCTTGCTCCTCTCTTTAGCTGAGCACCTCAGATCCAGCTTAGCAACTCTACTTCTTTTTTTTTTGAATGAAATAGAAAGAGCCAATTATCAGAAATTTCTCGTCGTCTGTGGGGATCGAACCCACGGCCACGGGAAGCAACTCTACTTCTATTCTAGCTAACATTTGGAGTTGCACTTCAGTCGCATCAGATTTCTAAAGAAACAAAAAAAGAAGAAAATAATTATTAGTCCGATTTTTCTATATAGATGAATAAGGGCCTCTATTTTTTAAAGTTAGTAAGAGCATGTCCATCGGCAGGTTCTTCACACAAATTTCTATGACAAAAACAATTAAAATAATGAAAAGTTAGGAAAGAGAAAGTAGAGAGATCCTTTAGTAGTGAATTCCAGAAGAGGTTCTACCACTTAAATGCACATGTGTCATATATCTAGTGATCATGCAAACTAAGAAAGAGAAAACATAAAGATCATTTAATATAATATTAATATTCTTCTACTTTTAGAATCTGTAGTCGGTTTTTGCCCATGGACATGGTCTAAGGGCTATATATATATAAGCCTCCTTATACCTCAAAACTTAAAAACATATAGAGCCTTTCCTAAGTCTCACTGTTTTCTCTCACATACTCTCTCTCTCAAGGCTGATTTTTTAAGCAGAAATTTCTGGTTGAGGTGGTCTTACGAAAGGACAAAACAACAAAAGGACAAAACATATTTTTTCCCCACCGAAAAGTCAACTCGTCATGAAATTCTCAATCTCAGCACTGAAGCAGGTACAACCAATCTTGAGCTTCAAAAACAAACTATCCATCGTCAACGTCAACTCTTTCCTCCATCCCCAAGAAAAAGTCGTCTTCGTTATGGGAGCCACTGGAACCGGCAAGTCTCGTCTCGCCATCGACCTAGCAACACGGTTTCAGACAGAGATCATAAACAGCGACAAGATCCAAGTTTACAAGGGCCTCGACGTCCTTACAAATAAAGTGGCACCTCAAGAATGTCGAGGCGTGCCTCACCACTTGCTCGGGGTATTTGACTCAGAAGTTGGAAACCTAACGTCTACCGACTTCACTCGCCTCGCCGCACAAGAAATCTCAACACTCTCAGCTAACAACAAGCTTCCTATAGTAGCCGGTGGATCAAACTCATACATCGAAGCACTTGCGAATCATTCGTCTGAACTATTGTTAAACAACTACAAATGTTGTTTCATTTGGGTTGACGTTTCCTTACCAGTTCTCAACTCCTTCGTCTCAAAACGTGTCGATCGCATGATGGAAGCAGGATTACTGGACGAAGTAAGAGAAGTATATGATCCGAAAGCCGATTATTCTGTCGGGATACGACGAGCTATTGGAGTCCCCGAGCTTCACGAGTACTTACGGTACGAATCTTTAGTGGACCGTGCCACACAAAGAAAGATGCTTGACTTAGCGGTTAAAAAGATCAAACAGAACACAGAGATATTAGCTTGTCGACAGTTACGAAAGATTCAATGGTTGAGCAAGAAGTGGAAGTCGAGTATGCACCGTGTGGACGCCACGGAAGTGTTCTTGAAACGTAACGAAGAAGAAGCAGACGAGGCTTGGGAGAATCTTGTAGCGAGACCAACAAAGAGAATTGTCGACAAGTTTTCTAATAGCCATGAGTTGAAAAATAATGCTGTTGAGAACTGTTTGACCACCATTAGAGCGGCATCTTACGGCGGAGGAAGTGGAAGTAGGGCTCACAATATGATATGAAACGTTTTTTGAAAAAAAATTGTGAAGCTTTTTTGGAGTGTGAATTAAAGATTTACGCATGTGTAGTGGTGATTCGCTGGAGGTTTTTTTTCGCAACACACAGGTGTGTGTCATATTAAATGAAAAGAAAACGAAAAAGATTTTTTTTAAAATCTTTTTGTACATTTTAAATGTTTGATACCTATTTGTAGGGCTGGAACAGATCGGATATCCGGGGTATTTTAAGATATCCGGATCCGGATTTGTATTCGGCGGATCCATGTTTTTGCTATCCTTATCCGGATCCGGGGTTCTCGGATATCCGGACTTCGGATATCCTTCTGAAAATTGTAATATCCGGCGGATATCCGGATCCGGATTTGGATCCTCAAAATAAATAAAAAAAACATTAGAACATATAAAATATTAATAATAATTGAAAAAAATAAAAATATGTACAGTATTTTTAATTATATCTATGTATACTATAAC
>OVBX01002461.1:0-20197 GCA_900406325.1 Erucastrum elatum | reverse complement strand
CATTAATTATCATATATATGTTAATCATATTAGGTAATTTCGTAGTTTTTAATTAAGGAAATAATTTATTGGCAATTCCGTAGCTTTTAATTTAATAGTTAAAACTATAATATATATTTATATGAACCAACTTATTTTTCTAAGGATTCTAAGAATCATCCTAGTGATGACACGTGTCTACAAAAATATGTTGTAATGCTACGGAATTAATAGATAGGGGATAAGTACAAACAAAAAAATATTATATATTTTATATTCACAATAGAATTCATCTTTTTTTCTTTATATTTTAATATATTTCTTAAGATTTAGTAAAGTTATATCCAAAACAACACTTAAATTCTATGAAACATATTTTTTACACCAATTAATATAATAATATAGTATAAAACTGATTTCTAAAATTTCATTAATGTGTATTCGGTAAAAAATTTATAAAGAAAGTTTTATAAATTAATAACTCTATAAATTAATAAAATACAATAGTCCCAACATTATTAACTTATATATTTTTTAATGTATAAATATAGGAATATATAAAATAAACTAAATCAAGATATGGTCAATATGTGTTATACTTATAAGAGTGTGTGTGTGTGTGTGTGTAATATTTTCAGAACCATATCTTAAGCCTTTAGTCCAACGTTTAAAGAAATGTGGTTGCCGTTTTAATAAAAAGAGAGACTCCAATAAAGAGAGTAAAATGTGTATGCATGGATGTCCATGAGTTTTAAATACAACAAAAGAAAAACTTGATATAAAATATGAAATATAAGTACTAATCTCGATGAGGTTCTCCAGAAATGTTATTTTATTTTTTTTTAATTAGTAGCTATTCAACATGTGTACATGATTTGCATGCGGATCTAGGATGGGCGGCGAGTACATGTAATAGAGAGGGATCTGAAAGAACCTCAAAGATTTATGGGAGAGCTGATGCAAGCAGGAGGACGCCTCAAATTAGCTCAGCTTGGCCTTGAAGGTTTCTCTCTCTTTCCTTCACATTCATCACTACACAATGATGCTTGATTTCTTGTTGCCACACGTTCATGGATGTATCTAAACTCATTTGTGGAATCTACTAGATTGTTTGAAGGATATAGACGCTCAAGAATCAAAGTCCTTGGCGATTTACAAGGACGGAAAACATGGGACCTTGTATTATCCCAGTAGCACTAAGTTTCCTTATGAACCACAGGGTAGATTCTTACGTAATGGCCGTCTGGTACAACGTCTACGCAAAAAGGCAGCTTCTCTTGCCAAGTACGTGCATATTTGTACATATAGCAGTGTTTTTATTTTGGTAACATGGAACCGTAATCATACTAATAAGTAAAATGATCTACCTCCCACTCTTATATAATTTCATCTCTTGATTAGTATATATAATGCAATAAACATTGGCAGTGTGCAATTAGAAGAAGGAACGGTGAAGTCTTTGATAGAAGAAAAAGGAATGGTTAGAGGAGTAACATACAAGAATAGTGCAGGGGAAGAAATAACTGCTTTTGCACCTCTCACTGTGGTATGCGACGGTTGCTATTCAAACCTTCGTCGGTCAACCATCGAGAATAAAGTGAGTGGACATTCACTCTCTTATGCATTAATGTAGATCTTTTTATATTCTCACTAAGTTTCATGATCATATACGTTTATATGTATACAGGAGGAAGTGCTCTCGCATTTTGTAGGTTTCGTCGTGAAGAATAGCCGACTTGAAGATCCACATAGTATGCATCTGACTTTTGCTAAACCTTTCCCATGTGTTATGTATCAAATAACCAGCGATGAGGTTCGCGTTGCGGCTGAGCTTCCTGCCGACAGTATTCCGTCTATGGCCAATGGCGATATGGTTAACTTTCTCAAGAAAACTCTAGCTCCTCAGGTACGTATTCAAGGAATCATTAGGAGTTTCTTTGATTTCGAATGGTGTAATTTTGTTTGTATCATTAATTCCTTACGTGCTCGTAGATACCTGAAACTGGAAAGCTCCGTGGGACCTTTTTGAAAGGGGTTGACGAGGGACTACTAGAGGTAAAAATACATGCGACTATGAGTATGTCAGCGAAGCCCTGTGATAAGAAAGGAGTGATCGTATTGGGAGATGCATTCAATATGCGTCATCCTATAGTCGCTTCAGGGATGATGGTTGCACTCTCGGACGTTCTCATTATACGTAATCTTCTCAGGACATCTAACATTGGCAATACCAAGAAGGTCTCGGAGCTAATCAGGTCCTTTTACATCATCCGCAAGGTTGGTATTCGCACTAATATGCAAAAGTTCATGGATTTTATATTTAGAAAAAGGAAAACAATTTGGCAGTGATAATTAACTCAGTATCATTTTATACGGTATAATTTGGTCATGTTTTGCTAGCAAGTTCTCTTAGACTAGCTAAACGTATGTACATATGACTCTTTTAGTTAACGATCACTTAGGGAATATTTGGACAGTTCATTTAGTATTAGCCATTGCCTAAGATTTAGTATATATGATACTCGTTTTCTATTTGTGTTGAATTTGGACGGCAAAAGCCTATGGCAGCTACGGTGAACACACTGGCGGATGTCTTTTCAAACGTGCTTATCGCTACAACAGACGAAGCAAAAGAGGGAATGCGACAAGGCTGCTTTAATTACATGTGTAGTGGTGGTTACAGAACAAACGGAATGATGGCTATTCTTGGAGGCATGAACCCTCGTCCCCTTACTCTAGCCCTTCATCTTGTTGACATCACCCTCTTCTCTATGGGCTACTTGCTCTCTCCCTTTCCATCGCCCCGTCGCTTTTGGCATAGCCTCAGAATTTTTGCGGTAAAGATCTATATTTACTGAGTATATTTACACATGTTCAACAACGGTTACCTAATTTTTGTCTCGATGACTTCCTATGTGTATCACCAGTTGGCTTTGAAAATGTTGGTTGCACATATTGTCGATGAAGGATTCAAAGAGATGTTGATTCCGACAAACGCAGCTGCGTATCGCAGAAACTATATGGCCACAGCCTCAGCCAGCGACTGACTGTTGATTGATCGTTCAGTTATATTTTAATAATTAATTAAAGACTTGGGTCCAGTTGAGCCTTTGATTTGGCCTTGTTGTTTTGTCTTGTAACCAAACTTGGATATGTTACATGCTGATTTATTATATTTAATCCTGTTGATTCTTCATTTTCTGCTTATGTCTATTTCAATTTCTTCGCCGTCCCCCACAAACTCAACCCTCTTTGATATAGCCAGGCAGTTTCTTGTGCACAGAATCTTTGTCTTCGACTTCACTTCAGTCCCCTGGGCCTAATAATGAAGCCCAATTGAAGAAGGAAAGAGATGAAAAGAATGTTAGAGGTATACGACAACCCTTAAGCCCATCAAAAATCAACTATTTACTCTTCTGTTAAAACAGAGCATCTTGTATCAAAATAAAACAAAAGCGACCATAGGAAAGGAAAATAAACTACATTTGGAGTTTTGTCACAAAATCTTTTATACTATTGAACTGAATTTTTTTAAAAAAATTCAGTGGCTTCTTCTTTAGAGCAAGCTCATCGGTGATATTAGAGAGATGTTCGCGCATTTTACGAGAAAACAAAATGATTAAAATAAAGAACAGAGAAGATTTCGCCTCTCCACATCTCTTCTGCATGACTCAAGGTCGTGACTGTTTAGCGAACCCCACGCCATATGGCGACCCGTTATTGGTCACTTTAATTTTTTTTTTTAAAAATAATTAAACGAAAAATAAAAAAAATAATAATAAAAAAAAATCAGTTTATGAACTCTAACAGAGGTTCAGTGCTCTGCATGCTCTTATGTGCTTGTAAATCTGCCACTTTATTTTGGGTCCCACTATTGCTGAGAAGACCATCTGCATGTATAGTATTCATCCATAATCACATATCTTTCCATCAGGAACGTACTATCTTGCCCCTCCACTATAAATATTTTACCGAAACGTCAGTCACATACAATTAGTGTAATTCATTCTCTTTGAGTCAGCCAGGTAGTTAATAATAAGCATTTATATTCTGTGATTTTATATAAGCGGAGGTTATTTCGAACATAGTTGGCTATGTCTCAAAAAATTGTCGCCTTGATGAACCCAAAAATCTACCCTTGATAATGGGAGCATGATTAACCCAATCCTTTTTTTTTTTGTCGACAACCAAATCCTTAAAATGGGTTCCATAATATTTTTTTTAATAGCATTAGTAGTAAAAGTAAGGTTAGGGGCAAAGTTTTTAAAACCAGACCGGCCGGTTAGACCTGTTCAACCGTGACTCCTTTAGTCAGCCGAGTCCGGGTTGGTTCCAAAACCGGATTTGAATTGGACCAGTAAAACCGGTAAAAACCACCAAAAACCGTTCGAACCGGCGACCCGGTTTTGTTGTAAACCCCGGTTTACAGTTTCAGTTATATATCAACCATCGTTTTCAGTTGTTTTCATACAAAAAATTTCTTTTCTTTCAGTTTGCTTTCTTTGTTAAGAGTTATTATTAGCTTTGATATAATGAGTTAATGATAAACTAATAGAAACGTTTTCTGTTACGAAGATAAAAATGTCGAGGATCTTTATATGAAGATGGAGATGAAGAGAAAATGTGGATATGTAAAATAGAGAAAAAATATAATCATAGAATAGGAAACGTGGATGGTGTTTATAGAAAGAAGTACAATTATTCATTGCTATTTATTTTCTTACTGTAAACGGAAATATATATATATATATATATATATTCATATGACTATATATCTTCATATTTATTCCCTTAAGTGATGTTATCATATATATAAGTATATATATATATATTATTAAAACTGAAGTACCTTTGTAAACAACTATATGAGTTTGAATGAAAATTGTTTGGTAATTTGGATAGTAGTATTTTTTGTAATTTTCATTATTTACACATTTATGTATTGCATTTACAATAAATTAAGTATTTCCTTGTTATATTTCTTTTTATTTACATATTCAGCCACTACATTTATAATCAATTTAAATTAATTAATTAATTACATTTCCAAAATTTATCTAATCAAATCGATATTCATATATAGATCATTATTTATATTGTGCGACTATTAACTAAATCGCATGAATTAAATGGATATTTTTTTGGTATGATGAATTAAATGGATATAATATTTTTATGAAATTAACTAAATCCTCAAATTACAAAACATATAAAAATTTTATTAAATCGACGATTTAAAAAATTATATTGAACATAAATTAAATAAAACACCCGCATGGGAGTGCGGATCAAGATCTAGTTATAATATATTATTATCAAATCCGGTTGAACCGATTGACCCGGGTTGAACCATGACTCCTATGATTTACCGGTTCGTCACCCGGTCTGGTTTTCAAAACCTTGGTTAGGGGATTTAGTTGCAAGTCTCTTATTTTGGGATTCTAAAAACAATTGTTTAAAAAAAATAAAATTTTCATTAGGGAGAGTTATTAGAAGGTAAATTTTAAAGGAATTAAAGAATTTAGAGAGTCTATTGTTATTGGTTTATGAATTCTTAAAATCTTTTTAGAATCTTTTGTTATTGGTTTATGGATTTTTAAATTCTATGAAAATATCTTGTTATTCAAAAAGTTTAGTTTTTATTGAGTTTGTAATTTTATTAAACTCTTTTGTTATTGGGACATAAATTCTCTCTTGTTTTACTCATAACTCTCAACTTTACGAATATCACATATACCCATAAGATTCTCAAAGTCTATATACAAAAACACAAATATACAAACATAACAATTTTTTTTTAACATTTTATTGTCAAGTGAAAGATAATTGTAAAAAGAAAACTAAAGAAAAAGAAATTATCAAAATAACATTTAAAAAAAACTATTCATGAAATATATATATTTGATATTTAAAAAAATCATGAGAAAATGCATAGGTTGATGTTAACAACTTTATAAAAAAATATAAAAAAAAAAACAAAACATTTATTTTAATATCAAATAGTTATATTTCATGAAAGATTTTTTTAAAAAAAAATAATAGAAAGATAATTTTGGAAAGAAAAGTACATATGGAAATTTGTAATAGTCAATAATAATCAAGGATAATTGCATTTCATATACAAGAAAAAAAATAATTAGCTATGTGGTACATAAACTGTTTCTTTTTCAAATAATCTTATTTTACCCTTATGTATATTAAAAAAGGAAGTCATTGATTGCTATTGATTTCATGTATTCCTCTCTCTCTCTTTCAAAAAAAAGTATTATGCGTTCATCGGTCGAGATTCGACATTATCCGGCGACTCTGTTGGTGTCCATCGTCTCTCCTCCCACTCGAATCTGCTATGCATGACAAAATAATCAATTATCCAGTTTCTAGATCTGCTATTCTTGCTTGGTGAGAGTGTGTGGCTGAGTTTGGGAGCTCCTCTCTCCAGATCCGGTGGTATGGGTCGAGCTCTGGGTTCATGGAGGAGCATACCGGCGGCGTGGTGGCTCACTCGCTCTTTGTTGAGCTCTTTGTGCGCCTCCGCTCTGTGCTGGTCAAGTTGGATCTGTGGTCTCCGGTGTGTGTGTACGGTGGTGGAGGCTTATGTGTGGTCGCCGATAGTGCCGTGATGTTCGTGGTGGGCTGTCTATGACTTTGCCTGGTTCTCTTCCACTGGTTGCTCCAGCTTCTTCTCTCTCTCTCAGTCGACGCTGCTCATGTTGTTGCGTGATGCTACGATGTGTGTCTCTTTCTCGCCGGCTCGTTGGACTACATTCTGGTTCTCCCTTATGGTGTAGTCCTTTGAAGATTTCATTAAGTTGGATAAGAAGTTTTTTCAATATGTTGTTTATTTGTGGGAAGGGATTGCAGTCGTCATAACTGTTATTTTCTGTATGCTTAACAATACAGGTTATGTGTGTAATTTTGGTTATGTGTGTAATTTTCCACATGATTGTTTATCCAGCGAGCTACTTTAATTTTTGGTTGCATGATTAGCTAATTAACTTTTCATTCTTGTTTTTCCAGCCAATTCACCCAATAATCAATGATAATTTATACAATCACTGGTTAAGAATTCATCAAATCTATTCAATTTTTAAAAATCTATTAACTCTTACAATTTTCAAACTCCACACATATTCTATTTCCAATAGTTCCCCCTTAGTGTTTTCAGATTCTGCAACATTATATATCTCAAATTCTTTGGACGGAACATTCATAGTGATGTGAAAATATTTCCTTAAGCAAAAAGTACTTGCACACATACAAACAACATTATATGTCTCAGTTCACTGCTGCTAACGAAACCAAAAGGTTGATGTAAAGAGTGTGTATATAATAAACCTGCAAAACATGGCGATGTTCTTGAAGCAGCTTAGCAGCACCAAGAAGCATAGCAACAAGGCCGTCATGTCCACTATCACCTTCACGAGGCACCTGCAAATGGATCAAACAAAAACTATAAGATTACAAAACCAACCGGATAAGTATTACCACTCTTTGAGAACATTGTATATAACACAAGACCTTGGAGAAAAACTTCTTAGTCACATTGGCTAATCTCACTAGACGTATGTAACAAATTAACCTAACAAGTTCTACTTTTCTCTTCTTCTTTTGCCAAACCCTCTTACTCCATGAACCTAGCCCTGATAAGAGAATAGTAACAAGGGAAGATTTTTCCAAGTTAAATACACTAAAACTCTCTTTACAAAATTCAATTTCAACCAACCAAGAATATATACACTCTAACAGGCAAATCGTCAAACACCTTACAAGCATACCCTAAATAAATATACTTTAGCCAGAGACGAGCGCGTAAACACAGCATATACAGCATAATTACATTCCATTCAATTCAGACCAGAAGCTAATTCTATTCATTTCAGACCAGGCCAGAAGCTAAATCAATTCAATTCATAAGTGTAACACTAACATGTATTGCATTGTACTCTTTTGCCAACGTGAATCTTGCTCATGTCTCTTGATCCATCCATGTAAAGACACAGAGACAGAACAAATCAAAAGGGATTTGCTCCATCCATCTGTCGACACAAACACAGCAAAAAAAAAAAAAAATCAAGCAACAGAAGAGACAAAATAACAAATCAAAACTGAATAATCAAAAGACTTTAATCAATTTAACAGAAGAAAGAGCGAATCAAACCGACAGTTTTCATTGTCGAAGAAGAATAAATTTGTTTCTCCCCTCGTATCCTCCGACCATAAGCATCTCAACAGAACATGACGTGTGGTCAACAAGAGGCGTCCCTTCTACCGCTTCATCAAGGGACGTTCCTTCCCTTAATTTCCACTTTTTTTTTTCTTTTTTTAATCCCAATCAGCAATTAAGGACCCCTCAAGGGACGCCGTTAATCCTGCTCTAAACCGTCTTTCACCATGTTGTATTAAATAAGCAGCACCGACGTTCGTTATGGTTTTGAGCTTTTCTCCAATCATTTTCCTTCTATTGCCAATGGTGAAATGGCTTCCTTCGTGATAAACGATCTTGCTCTTCAGGTATTCATTAGGTTTAAATGTTTAATCTATTGTAAAGAAACTAGATAAATAAATGAATAGATAACTAGTTTGGCGTTACTAGTACGTAGATAAGTCATAGATCTATCATACATGTACACATGCAACCATCTTCAAGCGGTTCATACAGACTACACATCTAACTTCTCTTTATGTTTAATTGACAGGTACCTCCCAAACTCCGCAAAATATATTTGAAAGTAATCGAAGAGGGAGCAAATATAAAAGTGACACCAACAAAGAGAATGTCAGCTCCTTTGAGTAGAAAAATAGGACTGATTGTGTTGGGAGATTGCATTAAACCTGCGTCATCCATCAATCGCATCTGGGATGATGGTTTTATTATCTGACATTCTCATTCTACGCCGTCTTCTCCAGCCATTGGGTAACCTCAGTGATACCAACAAAGTATCAGAAGTTATCAAGTCCTTTTGTGTGATATGCAAGGTGAGCACATGTTAATCTTAAAAGCTGAACATTTAACATCAGTTACAATAAATGATGAAACTAATTGCATCATTGGTTACAACTGTTATAATGTATTAGAGTCATCAATTTCAGAGTTATTTATATAGTTGATGTAAATTCAATTTTGTCAATCAGAAAATGATATTAACACAATAAATAAATGATACACTACATCGTGTTTCTTGTAGTGAACCTATATAGTCTAAACGTTTCTTATATACAAATTGTACGTGTGAAGCCGATGACAATAACAATAAACACATGAGGGAGTGCATTTTCGCAAGTGCTAATTGCATCAATGGACCAAGCAAAATAAGTGATGCGTCCTGCAATGATTACCTGATTACCTCTCTAGTGGTTGATTACGCACGTCATGCATGATGGCGCTGTATGGCGGCATGAACCCTCGTCGGCTTTCTCTTAGAGTAAGATTATCCGTGGTCCCGAGATGAGTCCCTTAGAGGGAAAAGAACCACGAAATGGGGAGATCGAAGAAGAAAGAGAAGCAGAAATCCCTTAATTAAGAGACATTTCTTACTCTCTACTGACCAAAAAAAACGTAAGGGACTCTCTCTTTTTGGGAAGAAAGAGAAGGGACTCACTTCGGAACCACGGATAATCTTGTCCTTACATCCCTTGTTTTGTTATAAGTGTCACTAAATCATTTAGTTTTGTAAATTTTATATATAAAAACACCATTTTCATACATCTCAACTAATAGAAAAATAAAATAGAAAATAAAATTAATGAATTCTACATTGAAATCTTAAAACAACATTTATTTAGAAAAAAAAATCCATTTTTTGCCATCAAAGTGAAATATATTAAAAATGGCCAAAGCCCAACAAATTACAAAGCCCAACAGGACCCGAAACCATTACAACAACCCAAATGGACCTACAGCCAATCAATAGAAAACCATAACTTTTACGGATTGCTTTTGGCATGCCGCCGCGCCGATCTAATGGTGATGAAAAAACATGACACATGTTTGCATCTCCGACTCCGAAGGATACGCGACACGCAGGCCGTCACGCCGCCACAGTTTCTCGCTACTATCGGCGAACCTGCACTCGGTTCACCGGACCACACCGGGGTTTCTAAACTCCCCAAATCCTCAACCGTTCACCGCAGATATCCAAGAGAACGCTTCGCATGTACCATCAACCTTACCGTCGGAGAGCTCCATTCTCTTCCGACAAAAAAAACAAACAACAAACCAAATCGAAACAAGAAAAAGCAAGAAATAAAACCCTAAAAGGGTAGGGGCCGAGAGCCGGCGACGCAAGGCTATAGAAACCTTCATCCCCCGGAAACTAAAACCGGCGACGTCGGAACTGACGAAACTTTCCCGTCCTGGAGACAAAAGATCGGCGACAACGACCTTCGTTTCCCGAAACTAGAAACCAAACCACACATATCTCTACCTTACCATCTATCCCGTAACCGTCGTTACTCCAAGGACAAAATCACCACGACTGGTGACTGACCAGAGCTTAGACAAAGCGGCAACCGGAGGAAGCGTGGAAGAGACTGAGGACGGATGATTTTAGCTGGAAGAAAATAGGTTTCGGCGATGGCACGGTCGCTCACACGCCGACCGACTGCTGGATCCAACACTCGATTTACGTTCTCTCTCTTTGTCTCTTCTCTCTTTTCTAAAACTACACTAAATGATAGAATATGATTTTGAACAATTTTTTTTCATTATAACGACCTTTAATATAGAACGGAAGAAATATATATCACTTGTTTGCTATTACTTCAATTGGCCAACTTCTCTCTCTATTTCCCTCTCTTCTTTGCATTTGTTGTTATAGCCCCAGACTTTGTGGTGTAAGTCATTATAATATCTTTCGTTTTCCTCTATTTTTTTGGTAATTGATTTTCTTTTCTTTTTGTGTTAACTTTTTTCTTAAAATGCGAATCATTAGGTGTCTTTGAAATTGTTGATTCCGAATCTCAAGGCTGAAGGGGTTATCCAAATGATGTCTCCAATAAATGCAGCTGCGTATCACAAAAACTATATGATCGCAACCGCAGTGTAAACATTGGTGATGATGCTCTGAAAACTGAGATATATATCAAACATATATATATGGATCACAAAAAAAATATTATGATTGTGAATTTGTCAAAATTGTATTGCACTTTGCTACAGAAGATAATTCTGGAATGTTATTAAGACAAAAAAGAATAATAGTTACGTATGTGGGTTGATACTTATATTGAAAAATTAAAAAAAAAAAACAAAAATGATGACAATAATAACGTTTTGGACGAAATTACCTTTCGTTAATTCCTTTTTTTTTGTCTAAAACTTGATTTCTTTCGGTGAATGTTATTGTTGTCTATGTTTAAGACTGTAAGTTTCTAACATCTGTCTTGGTTTATTCTTTTCTTTCCACAAAAAATATCATTTTGACATTTTTCACACATATTAAAATAATAATTAAAATGTATAAATATTTTTATTAATTACACCTGTTCAATTAACAATATTTGAGATAAACAAATTTATTTACAAAATCAATGCATTTGTAACTAATATTGAATTTAAAATGGCATTGTAATTAGAATTATAAAATAACATTTTTATTTAACAAGAAAAATATGTTAAAGTAATACTCTCTAAAAAAGGAAGGGAGTAGTTGTTCTCTTAATTGAACTTGGATACGTTTTTAAAAAAAAATAGTTTTCTCGAAAATATGCTTTTAGAAGAAGAAAAGAACATGCTTCGACATTTCATATGCCAGGTGACATGCAGATTAGAGCTTGACAAAATATCCATAAATTTTGATTTGATTCGTTATATATGTCGATACAAACCTAAAATTCTGGATATTTATAATTATTCGAGTCAAAGCAAATATATATCCATAAATAACGAAGCATATCACAAATACTAAAAAATTTAAGAAATAATATCCGATCTAATATGTTATGTGCATATAAATACATATATTTAAATAATTATATATAGAAATTATATACTTATTATATGTTAATGTAATTTTATAATATTTTTTCATTAAATTAGTTTATTTTAATTATTAAATTTTAAAAGAAAATATTTCATTTGAATTTTCTTATTTTACATTATTTTTTATCATGTAATAATTTGTAATTTTAACTTTTACGAAGCAGAGATAAATCCGCAAATAGTTAAAATAGCTATGGATATTCAAAGGTTGCACACAAAAAAAAAAAGCAATGGATACTCAAACTTTCAAATACCTTAAATCTTACGAATCGAAGCGGATCAACAACATAAGTAACAGCATAAGTATTTGTATGAGACGCTAGATCACGAATAATAATTTGTTCGGGTGTCCGTTCTGAGTCAAACCCTAAATTGCAGATGACAACTTTCTGAACCATCTGTGATAAAAAAAAAAAATGATGCAGCGACTGTAGCAGGGTTGACAAATATAATTTGATCCGATCCGATCCTTACTCCATAAATTGATACTATACTATTTCTATTTTTTCCTTCTTTCTTTCTAGCTCTGATTTTTTCCTTACTCCTTTATTTTATTATGCCATGCGGTCCACGCCCATGTTTATAAATTTTATAATTCAATGATCTTCCGACTTCCTAAAAGGTTCCCGGTTGATGAGAAAAAAAGTTCCCAGTTTATAATCATAATATAATTTTGAAACGTACATTCTTTGTAAATAAAACAGAGTTGCTGATCTTGAATTTTACTTAAAAAATCACTAGTTCAGTGATTTCCCAAAATAGTATATGGTTTTCGAAAGCCTGCAGTTAAAAGAAAAAAAGGAAAACAAAAAAGCATGTGGTTTACCGACAAAACTAATTTAGTGATACCTTTGACACGTTATGTGAATCAGCATGGGGTGTACTATTATCTTAAACTAATAGGTGTACATGTGGATGTAGTCGCGGCCATGATGTTGCAATCAGGGGATGAATATTTTCTCCGTTTTTTTTGGGCGGCCAACTATTTTTCTTTTTATTATTAGAGTACAAGTTACAACCAACGAAAAGTCAACACAATCCCATGTTTTTCTATTTAAAAAAAAAATCGACAGATGTATATTCTTGAGAAAATTAAATTCCAGTAAGTTATTTTCCAACGACGAGTAAATTTGAAACATTCTTGAGAACGCATATTAATGAGAAAACGCATATTAATGAGAAACCATGTTATAAGAAGAAACCACATAATAGTACTAATTAATCAAGTGAAATTATTACCTAGTCGTACAACTACAGCTATCAGTGAATATGATTTGATCTCATGTATGTCCTTAATGAGCAGAGTAATAAAGAATAAAAGAACACATAATACTACTAGTTAGTCAAGTGAAATTAATATAGTGGTTTGCTAAGCTGCGGATTTCTCATTCATTACATATATTTAATATTATTTTTCTTGTCGAGGCTTGACATTGTGGGTTTTCCTATTTAAAGGGCATTTTTTGGAACTTAGATATCAAAGTTCAGTTGTTCAGAAAAGAAAGATATCAAAGTTCCTTTAACAATATCATTCAAGAAAGACAAAAGTCTTACTACTAAGTGGAAATGGTACAGACATACGCTTGGTTATGGACGCTTCTCGCCTTCGTTCTGACATGGATAGTTTTTCACCTCATCAAGAGAAAGAAGACAGCAGATGAGGAAGCAGAGGCCGAGACAGAGCAGAGAAGAGACGGTGCCGCTGATGTTATAATCGTTGGGGCAGGTGTGGCAGGAACGGCTCTAGCTTATGCTATTGCTAAGGTATATTTGTGCATGTGACAGTTTCTTCAGTTTTATACATTCATGAATTAATCACGGTAACTAAGACCTCGTGACTATAAGGGTCAATTGCATATGTTGGTTATATCTCTAAGAAGTTTAGTTCTCCCATGTTAATTGTAGTTATCTGGTATGATTTTAGTTCGAATTTCTGTTGACATTTTAAAACATATATAACTGATTGAACGAGGTTTTTGGTAGCTTCATATGTTGTGTACAGCCTTTTTAATCAGATATATACCTCCAAAATTCATATACTTCTTTTTTCTGTTGATCAGGGGGTTGGTATTACCTTAGGGGGTTTAGACATGATAAATGTAATATATTTATATGACTGGGTGTTTGGTGTATTATATTTTCAGAACCATTTTCTGTAGCTTTTAGTCCAGGATTTAAGTATAAAATGTGGGTGCCGTATCCTCTAGATATTATATTATATGAGAAATGATTTGTATTTGCGTCATCACTATATTCAATCTCAATTAAAAAATATTACATGAATTCAAAAAATATGACATGATACTAATCTAATTGTGATATGTACAATTGTTTTTACAAATTTATATTTTTGGTAATTTTTTAAAAATATGATAATAACTTTTAACTCTTATATTATCATTAATGTAAATTTTCTATATAAACACTAATTTTTGATAAGATTATTAAAATATATTAATAACTCATATAGTACTATTAAATTAATATATATATATATATATATCACATTAATAAAAATATGATAAATATACTCACATATATAATTTTTTATTTCCATTTATCTATCATATTTGTACAAATATATACATTTTACCAAAATTAATTGTGAGCATAAAAAAATATTAAACTAAAACAAAAACCGAAAATTGTATGGAATATATATATATATATAATTAGATGATAAGAGATATATCCAAAATAAATAATTGTAAAATATAATATAATAGAATATATTAATTATTTTTAGGAAATTATTTTTAACTATTGAATTTAAATAAATATCATTGAAATAGGTAATAAAATCAAAAGAAGCAAGATTACAAAGATACGTTTACAATTTTTTTCAGGCCGTTGAAGTTAGAAATATAAAAATAATAATACTTAAATGCAAATTAATTTTTTTCCAACATAAATTATTATATTTATAATTACTATTTCTGCACATACATGGTGCAAAATAAACTCCTTGTTGAACGGGCCTTGTGGTCAAGTGGCAGTGGACGGGCCTGAGACGCCAACACGTTTCAGGTTCGATTCACCTGCTATGCGAAATTAAGTCACATTGTTCTGTTCACCTAATGCGGATATGGATTCATGCTTTAGGATCCATTTGAATGCCCAGGAGAAGGAGTCCATCCGCGGGCTTGCGACTTTCCCGAGAGTTAGGTCTGGTTCCAATAGTGATCAGAGTTTAATCTTTTTAGTTACAAAAAAAATAAACTCCTTGTTTTCTTAAAAGGGATGCTACAATAAAGAGAGTAAATGTGGGTGCATACGTGTCCATGAGTTTTAAATACAACAAAAGAAAAAAAGGAATGCGGGATGTAGGAGGAAAACAATTAAGGGAAAAAAAATCTTGATCTGACAATTGAATTTGAAGTACTAATTTCGATGAGTTTCTACAGAAATATTATTTTTAGTTTTCTCGTTAGTAGCTATTCAGTATGTGTATATGATCTGCATGCGGTTTTAGGATGGGAGGCGAGTACATGTAATAGAGAGGGACTTGAAAGAACCTCAAAGATTTATGGGAGAGCTAATGCAAGCAGGAGGACGCCTGAAGTTAGCTCAGCTTGGCCTCGAAGGTTTCTCTCTTTTCCTCTTCACATTCATCACTACACGATGATGCTATCTCATTTTGTAATACATGCATGGATGAATCTAAACTCAGCTGTGGTATCTAGTAGATTGTTTGAAGGAGATAGACGCTCAAGAATCAAAGTCCTTGGCAATTTACAAGGACGGGAAACATGGGACCTTGTATTATCCCAGTAGCACTAAGTTTCCTTATGAACCACAGGGTAGATTCTTACGTAATGGCCGTCTGGTACAACGTCTACGCAAAAAGGCAGCTTCTCTTGCCAAGTACGTGCATCTATTTACATATAGAAGTGTTTTTTTGTAACATGGAGATTTCAAACCTCAATCAATACTAATATTGAACCTGATGACAATTTTTTTCTAACAAGATAGTTTACGAAGTTTTCATTTCAAAATCAGTTGACGATGTGTAAAACTATCTATCACTTTTATATTCTCTCCGTTCATGAGATATGATTTTTTTAGAAGATTTATGCATATTAATAATATAATAAATGTATTATGACCAAAATAATAATATAATAAATGTATATTTAAATCTATTACTTATTTTATCATATTTTTTCAACAATTATCGACCAATCATATTTAACTAATTTATCTATTAATATTTTTTTTGGTAAAATCAATTAATATTCTCTAAAAATATATAACTTACTAATATAAGTTATTAAAAGTACCTTAAATTTTTAGAAAATATACCTTGTATAATATATAGAAAATCTTTTAAAAAATCTCTCTTGTTGAACGGAAGGAATATATTTTCATCATCTTAATACGATGCAATGAACATTGGCAGTGTGCAATTAGAAGAAGGAACGGTGAAGACTTTGATAGAAGAAAAAGGAGTGGTTAAAGGAGTTACATACAAGAATAACGCAGGGGAAGAAATAACTGCATATGCACCTCTCACTGTGGTATGCGACGGTTGCTATTCAAACCTTCGTCGGTCAGCCATCGATAACAAAGTGAGTGGACTCTATTACATTGATTTATACAACAGTTTGTCCCTTATTTTTGGGGTTGTTTTTGAAGGAAACTCCAGTCTTGGATCCCTTTTTATATGCACCATGATCATATACGTACTTCTATATGTATACAGGACGAAGTGCTCTCGCATTTTGTGGGTTACGTCGTGAAAAATAGCCGACTTGAAGATCCACATAGTATGCATTTGACTTTTGCTAAACCTTTCCCATGTGTTATATATCAAATAACCAGCGATGAGGTTCGCGTCGCTGCCGAGCTTCCTGCCGACAAAATTCCTTCTATGGCGAATGGCGAAATGGTTAACTTTCTTAAGAAAACTCTGGCTCCTCAGGTACGTAATTAAGAACTCATAAGGAGTTTCTTTGATTTCGAATGGTGTAATTTTGTTTATATAACTTAGATTGTATCATTAATCCCTTACGTGTTAGTAGATACCTGAAACTGGAAAGCTCCGGGAGATTTTTTTGAAAGGGGTTGACGAGGGACTACTAGAGGTAAAAATACATCCGACTAAGAGTATGTCAGCGAAGCCGTGTGATAAGAAAGGAGTTATTGTGTTGGGAGATGCATTCAATATGCGTCATCCTATAATAGCTTCAGGGATGATGGTTGCACTCTCGGACGTTCTCATTATACGTAATCTTCTTAGGTCATTGCCTAACATTGGCAATACCAAGAAGGTCAAGGAGCTTATCAAGTCCTTCTACATCATTCGCAAGGTTTGTTGTTTCTCATAAATGTGTAAAAGTTCATGGATTTATATTTAGAAAAATAAAAATATGAGTAATAAATTAAGTGACTCATATCATTCTATACGTTAGATTAGGTCAAGTTTAGACGTATATGTGACTTAGTTAACGATCAATTCGGGAACGTTTGTACACTGCATTGTACATTAGTATTAGCCATTGCCTAAGATGCTCACATAAAGTTAATTAAGGTTTAGTATATATGACATTCGTTTTCTACTTGTGTCGATTTTGGACGGCAAAAGCCGATGGCAGCTACGGTGAACACGTTGGCGGATGTCCTTTCACAAGTGCTTATCGCTACAACGGACGAAGCAAAAGAGGGAATACGACAAGGCTGCTTTAATTACTTGTGTAGTGGGGGTTTCCGAACATCAGGAATGATGACTATTCTTGGAGGCATGAACCCTCGTCCTCTTACTCTAGTCTTTCATCTTGTAGCCATCACCCTCACCTCCATGGTCTACTTGCTCTCTCCATTCCCTTCTCCCCGTCGCTTTTGGCATAGCCTCAGAGCTTTTGCGGTAAAGATATCTATACTTTCTGACTATTCTTACACATATTACATATTCTACAACGGTTACATATTTGTTGTCTTGATGAGTTCTTATGTGAATCACTAGCTGGCTTTGAAAATGTTGGGTGCACATTTGGTTGATGAAGGATTCAAAGAGATGTTGATTCCTACAAACGCAGCTGCCTATCGCAAAGGCTATATGGCCACGGCCAGTGAGTGAGTGTTGAATGATCGTTCAAAACCAAGACTATTTATAACTCAACAGTTATATTTTATAAAATTAAATAAAGACTTGGGTCCAGTTGAGCCTTTGATTAGGCCTAGTTGTGTTGTCTTGTAACCAAACTTGGATGCGTACATGCTGATATATTATATTCTATCTGTTTATTCTTGATTTTCTCTGCTTATGTCTATTTCAATTTCTTCGTTGATTCCACTAGGTCACAAACTCAACCTTCTTTGATATAATTAGGCAGAGAGTATTGCACAGAAGTTTTATCTTCAACTTCACTTTCAGTCCAATTTAAGCGTGGGCAAAATGTTGAAGCCCTATTGAAGAAGGAAAGAGATGAAAGGAATGTTAAAGATATACGACAAACCCTCAAGCCCATCAAAAATCAACTGTTACTCTCCTCTAAAAATGGAGCATCTTGTATGAAAATAGAACAAAAACGACTATGGGAAAGGAAAACAAACTGTATTTGGAGTTTTGTCACAGTATTATATGGGAAAATCGCATATAAAAAATCATGAAGTTGTCAAAAGTTTGCAGTTTCAACCTTGGAACTCAACTACTAATACTTTAAACACTGAAATTTATTTCAATTACATATTAAACATCGAAACTAACTTACTTGTTGCACACGTCAAAATCGTCACCGGTTACTGTTCATTAGCAGGTAAAAATTGACGTGGAGGTTTATTTTTTTTAAAAAAAATTAATTAATAAAAACATATAAAATTCAATATAAAACCAAAAATTGATGCAAATTCAGAAAAGCAGAATAAATAAAATAAAATTCAAAAATAAGTATAAAAATAAATTTATAAATTCAAAAATTATAATAAAAATTATAAAATTATAAAAATCAATAAAAATAGGAAAAAACGATTTTTTATAAAATCTGGAAAAAATCAAAAAGTTCAAATATTAAAATCAAAAGTGAAAATAGTTTACAAAAATTCGAAATAAAAATTATAAATTTTTTTCGAAAAGATCAAAAATTAAGATTCAACAAAATGTTTTAAAAACCTATTATATCTTGTAATATCTTTTTAGAGTTATATGATAAATTTATTCACCATCACCTCACGTCAAACCCGCACTGAAAATTTTCAAGTGCCTTGTTGAGTCCAAATCTTTAGGAGATGAAGGTTCCGAACCCGGACATATGCCTATTTTTTAATTTTTATTTTTTTATCTGTTTTCTAGATTTTTATAAAGTTCATAGTTTTTCTTTTTTTCTCGATTTATACAAATTTTTGAATTTTCAAATTTTATGTTTATTTTTATTTTTGTTTTTAATATTTTTTTTTTGTTAATTTCACTTGATTTTGTACAATTTCATTTTTTATTTTTCTTATATATTTTGAAATTTTGAATTTATTTTTATTATTTTTAAATTTATGAAATTTATTTTATTTTCTTGATTTTTTCCTGAATTAGTATTAATTTTAAATATATACATATATATATATATAATTTTATTTATTTTAAGAAAAAAAGTAAACCGCCACATCACCGGTTTTTACCTGCTAATAAACGGTAATCGGTGATAATTTTGACGTGTGCAACAAGTAAGGTAGTTTCAATGTTTAATATGTTAATGAGATAAGTTTTGGTGTTTAAAGTGTTAGTAATTGAGCTCCAAAGTTTAACTTTCTGGTTTTTAATGTGAGTTTAATTTTTAAGAAACTCTATATGCTTGTAAATCCCGCAATTTATATTGGGTCCCACTATTGCTGAGAAGACGATCCTCGCGTGTATTATAACTATTATCTAATCCATAATCACCTATCTTTCCCGACTTTCCTTCAGGAATTATCTTCCCCTCCACTTACCTCCACTATAAATTGGCCAAGTCGCCCCACTCGCCATCTCAGCTTTTTCACATATAGGACTTTTTTTGTGCACAAAAAGCATATACTCTTTTTTTTGTCATCCGGTAGATTAAGATTACATCAAGCAGTTAGAATNCACTCTATTTCTTACACCAAACTCTATTATAGAGTAAAATCTTCTCCAACCCCACTCTATATTTCACTCTAAAATAGTGCAACTCTATTTTTTACTCTATATTTGGAGTAACTCTATTTCTCATTCTATTATGGAGTGAAACTTTTTTATTTATACTTTAGTCATTTTATTCTTTAATTTTTTTA
>OVBX01002460.1:0-20202 GCA_900406325.1 Erucastrum elatum | reverse complement strand
ATAAAATTTTAGTTTTAAACATAATTTATACTGCATCTATTAAAAATATATTTTAAATTTTCTTACTCCACATGGTGCAGGAGAACACCTAGTAAATATATATATATATATATATATATACATATATAACATCAAAACATAGATTTTATTGTATAATATTAAAATACAATCTTATATAAATTACATTTTTTGAAACACTTTTTTTGAAGCACCTCTTATATAAATTACATATTTAATAAAAATTATGACCAAAAATTTATTATATATCAAAATGACCCAGTTTACTTGACAGTCACTTAATAAAAATAATAGTGTCAACATAGAACAGAATTGCAGTGTCATTAAAATGGTAACCATTATTGGAAGGGTTCACTCTTTCTTTTTGCTAAGAGAAGCTTAAACCTATCATTCGTTTTCAGTAATTTTGAATTAAATATTTATAAATTTATGATGGGGAAATATAGCTTTTATTAACTTATTATTAACTTATAAAAAAATTTTTTTCATTTCTTTTAAAATTCATTAAATTATGTATAAATAAGAAAAATAACATTTTTTCTTGTTTTCCTCAAACATTTATAAAGCTATTTTTTTGCTATAAAACATTTATAAACTTCTCAAATACAATAGCCGAAACAAAAAGAAAAACAAGAAGAAAACCAAAAGCTTTTAACAGACAACACTAGCTGCTCCTGTAGAAACAGACTTGCTACTTCAAGCAATATGGGCGGGGGATTCCATTTCATCACCACTTTATCACTGCACCTTCCATATCTACTCTATCTGCTCATGTCAAAGTGAATTTCTTCTGAGCTACCGACTTAAGCCTATACCTCTACGCTCTTGACCCAATCACTTGTCCCATAACAGTCGCTGCTATGGTAAAAATTATCGCCATCTTAGGTAGGCATCAACACATATAACAGTTATAATTTTTTGCAGTAATAATTTATTGACTGATCTGTAAATAAAATATGTTTATTTTATAGATGATATAGAATTCGCTAATATATATACATCTACGCTGCGCGGAGTGAGTTTTTTAAAATATTACAGTTAGAACATATTTGTTATCAAGAACTTTTTTTACATTTGATTTGGGGTGGACATTCGGATACCATTTGGTTTGGTTCAGTTATGTTTCGTTTTTTTGTTAGTTCGATCCAGTTTGGATCTGCAGGTTTGGTTTGGGTTTAGACTCATATAACTCATTTATTTTTTTTTTTAAAATCATATATACTTTAAATTTCTCTAAATATAAAAATAAAAAATATTTATAATATATAAATGTGTATGATGCAAGTTAAAATACTTAAACTTAACATAAAATTTGGTTTAGCTTCAATATTCGGATAAGAAATCAATAGATATTTGAAGTATTGGTATTTTGAGTATCGTATAACTATTTTAAATATGTATTTTTAACTATTTGTATATATTTCTAAGTTTTTTGACAACTTAATAACATTTTATATATTTTATATATCCTTTTAGATATTAAATTCTAAAAATAATTAATATATTGAAGTATATAAATCGTGTTTGGATATATTTGATATCCGAAATATTTTGTTTCGGATCGGGGTTCGTTCTAAAAAAATAACATCTTAATAGCATCTTACCATTTTTTCGTAATTTATAGACGTTTTAAAAAATCAAAATATACTATATATGAAAAATCTATTTTTTTAAATATGCTTTATTGTGATTTTTTATTTTTTAATATTATAAATTAAAAAAATGTAGAATATAAAAATTATTTTATCAAATAAGTATGATTTATAATCATTAATTTTCATATATATGTTATTTATATTAGGTAATTCTCTTAACTTTTATTTAAGCAAAGAAACTTACGTAGCTTTTATTTAAGCAAAGAATTTTAGACTACTAAACAATGTGATAATTAGTTTAATAAAAAATATAATATATATTTATATGGACCAACTTATTTTCCTAAAAAAGAATTATCCTAACGATAACACGTGACTACAAAATATGTTGTAATGTTCCAAAATTAATATATAGGAGATAATGATGAAAACATATATTTTCTTTTATAAGAATTAAAATATAATCTTATGTAAATTACATATTTTATTAAAATCAACACCAAAATTTAGTTAGACTAGATGCGATGTCCGCGCTACGCCCGGAAAATATTTGATGTTTAATGGTTTATAATAGAAAATGGTGAAATATATATATATATATATATATATATTGGTCAATTTAACTAATTTTTTTTAAAAACCCTAATAGCTCCCTCTGATGGCGATGGCGATCTGAAAGGGGATTTCGAAAATCTCAGGCTTCTATTCAGTTCATCCATCGGTGATTGAATAGTCTCCCATAACAGAACGATTTTTGTCGTCTGTCCGTGGCCGCTGGAAGTGCAATCACGATTAACCTCAGATTCTTCATCAACCTCATTCCTCCCTTTTTAATCCTCTGCTCCACTATTGACCCAATCAATTACGATCTCTTGATCTGTGATTATTTGTTCTCTGTTTCACGTATCTTCGTACGTCTGAAACTCCATGGCTTTAAACAAAGGAAAAGGAATCCTATTGGAAGAGGATGATGATGAGACCATTCTGTTGCCAGATCAGGCTGACGAACACCTCATTAACGAATACAGATTGTCTCTTATTGGCAAGATCTTAAACCCAAAAAAGCAAAACGTCGAGAGGCTTATTGTTGCTATGCCGGAACAATGGGGAATGTCTGAGAAGATCACTGCGTGTGATCTGGGGAATGGCCGGTTTCTATTCAACTTTGATTGCGAGGAAGATCTTCAGTCTGTCCTTGATCAAGGCCCTTTTCACCATAACTTTTGTATGTTCGTGCTCGTGCGATGGGTGCCGGTGGTAGCAGATGATTATCCCTCGATAATACCCTTCGGGATCCATTTACAGGGGATCCCGCTTCACCTCTGCACTCATATGAATCTGGATACTATTGGTGGTAGGCTCGGGAGAGTGGATATGATTGATGCTGCTGAGGTTGACATCGACTCATCTAAGCCGCTAAAGTTCACAAGAAAACTGCAGACGGGGAATAAAGAGGACATTATCATCAAACTTCATTACGGGAAACTCTTGAAGCATTGTTCTGGCTGTGGCTTTATGTCACACGAGAACCAGGATTGTCCGATGAAAGTAAGCTTGGTGACACAACCTGTTGCTAGAGAAAATGTTTTTACTCGGGTTCTTGCTACCTCAACTAGAGGAGAACCAAGAGATGTTGACTTCAAAGGCAACAATGGAAATCTCAGAGAGAGATATGAGACCTCTTATAGGTCATAAAAGGACGATGTTAGGCCAGTATCCAGAGTACAGCGCTCGTCCCACTCAAGCCGTGCTAACAGAGGACCAAGATACAATCCATACTCCTCAAACCGCACGCAACACACTTCAAGAACACTTCCTGAGGTCAGTACAGTACAAGTTTGGAAACAGAAGCAGAAGCCAATGAAGATATCAAATAGAGAAGGGGAGTCCGTGAGCACAACGTCTCAACATCGACCAGTTGCACCTATAGCAACTGAGAAACGTGGTGATAGCAATGTTGCATTCAAAACAAGCTCGAGTAATGGGAATAACATTACTGCTTCTGCGGTCTCAGCCGAAGACCCCATCCCTCCTTATGATGATGCACTGAAAATAGATGCTTTAGATTTTGATCAAGAAACCGAGGGAGTAGAAGCAAATGATGCAGAAATGGAGAACATTACTGGTACTGAACTAATGATCATGGAGGAAGATGACCTGTTAGGGAATGCACTTGCGTGCTTGAAGGCATCAGATAATAATATACAGGGAGGTGCAGGAGCAAAAAATGAACGTAGGGAGTCTGATAGCACATTTCTTATGATTGAAGCTAGCAAGGACTCTAGTATTGATGCGGCTGCTGAGGAATTTGGTCAAAAAACTATCACGAGGAGCACAATCAGAGGTACAATTCCTACCTCGCAGCATGGGAATCACAGGTTCAAAAAAGGCAACAACAGGTGCGAGTAACCAGAAGCAAGGTATGGTGGATGCCAAATATCCGCCCCACCTTCATCAATGAAGATGATCAGTTGGAACTGTCGAGGGATTGGGAACGACCTCACAGTTTGACGCCTCTCGGAGATGTGTCAGAAGCATCGCCCATGACTCTTGTTCCTTTCTGAGACGAAGAATAGGAAGCTGATGTTGCAAAACATTCAGGCTGACTTAAGTTTTAATAAATTGTTTACCGTTGAGCCACTTGGCCAATGGGGTGGTTTAGCTTTATTTTTTATGGATGATTTTCAAGTTGATATTTTGTTTTCGAATAATCGTATGATTGATGTAAAAGCAGTCATTAATGGAATAAAAGTCTATACGACTTTCGTTTATGGGGACCCTGTGTTAGAACGAAGATATCAAGTTTGGGAACGTCTTATGTGTTTTGCAACAACTCGAGATGGTCCTTGGTTTATGATTGGAGATTTTAATGAGATAACTGGACACCATGAGAAAGAAGGAGGAAATAGATGAGCTGATACATCATTTCTTTCGTTTAATCAAATGATTTCAAATTGTGGTAAACGACCAAATGGCACTGTTCGGTGTCGGCTGGATCGTGCTCTTGGTAACGAAGATTGACATGAGAAGTTTCCACATTCAAAAATACAGTACTTAAGAATGCGGGGATTAGACCATCGTCCAGTGCTTGCAGAAATACTTTCCAAACCAACCAGGAGGAAAAAAACATTTAAATTTGACAAGCGCTGGCTGGAAAGTGAAGAAATCCAACAAGTTATCTTAGATGGCTGGAACTCCTCTGATCTTCTGCAAGGTGCAAATATAATGGACCGTGTATCCAGTTGCAGGAGAGCATTAGCACAGTGGAAAAGAGAACGAGATTTAAATTCTGCAAAACTGATTGAAGATAAGGATAAGGTTGATAACCTCCACTCGGAAGATGATGCCACTACGGAAGAGATAGGGGAGGCTATAAAAGAATTAACTGCTGCTCTTAAGGCAGAAGAACAGTTTTGAAAGCAAAAGAGCAGAGTGTTATGGCTCATGGAAGGTGACTTGAACACCAAGTTTTCCATGCCATTAGAAAACAAAGACGAGCTAGAAACACAATTACAAGCCTCTTAGACAAAACAGGAAATCTAGTGGAGGAAGAGGAAAAATTAGTAGCCATTGCTACTAGTTACTTCAGAGATCTGTTTCAGTCTTCCAATCCTGAATTATTTGATGAAGCCCTAAAGAACGTTACTACAACCATATCTGACCGATAAAATACAGATTTCACAGCTCTTGTTTCAGAATGGGAAGTAAAATCGGCTCTATTTGCGATGCATCCGGAAAAGGCCCCTCGCCCAGATGGTTTTACGGCATTGTTCTATAAGAAATTTTGGGACATTGTGAAAGATGACTTAACCCGTATTGTTAACGGTTTTCTCTTTGATCGAAAAATGGCCGATGAGCTCAATGATGCAAATATTTGTCTTATACCGAAGAAAGAGAAACCAAATGAGATGTCTCAGTTTTGACCCATCAGGCTATGAAATGTCAGCTACAAGATAATATCCAAAGTTCTTTGCCAGAGATTGAAGAAAATATTGCCAGTCGAATTTCTGAAACTCATTCAGCCTTTGTTGCTAGAAGACAGATAACTGACAATGTCCTCATAGCACAAGAGATGTTCCATGCTCTTCGGACACACCCTGGAAGTCGACAAAACAAATGGCAATAAAAACAGACATGAGTAAGGCTTATGCTAGACTGAAATGAGATTTCATAAGTGCGGTGAGGAAGAATATAGGATTTTCAGATATATGGATTGAATGGATTATGCGATGTGTATCATCGGTGAGGTATCATGTTCTTTTCAATGGTCAGCCAAGAGGAAATATAATCCCGGAACGGGGATTACGCCAAGGAGATCACATGTCTTCTTTCATTTTCATTTTATGTACGGAAGCGCTCGTTAGCCTTCTAAATCATGCAGAGAATCAAAGAAAGATAATGGGGATGCGTATTTCACGCGCTAGCCCTCCGGTATCTCACCTTCTCTTTGCGGATGATAGCTTGTTCTTCTGTAAGGCGGAGCCCCGTGAATGTGATGAAATAATGAAAGTACTAGGAACTTATGGAAAAGCCTCTGGACAATGCATCAATTTCGATAAATCATCATTACTCTTTGGTAAGAGAATACCTGAACATGTGAAAGAAGCGGTAAAGACATCCATTGGAATTGCAAATGAGGGAGGAATGGGGTCATATCTTGGTATCACCGAGGACATCAGCGGATCAAAGACAAGGCTTTTTGCTTTCTTGAAAGAACGGCTACAAAACCGTGTGAATGGTTGGACATGCAGATTGCTATCAAGGGGAGGAAAGGAAGTTCTCATAAAGTCCATACTGTTAGCTCTCCCCAACTATGTTATGTCCACTCTACTACTGACATTAGAGACATGTGAGAATTTAGCTAGTGCCATTGCACAGTTCTGGTGGAACTCAAACCCTCCTAAAAGAGGCATACATTAGGTAAATGGGAGAAAGTCTGCAAACCAAGAGAAGGAGGGATAAGATTCAGATTGATTCATTAATTCAAGTTAGCATTACTTGGCAAGCAATTATGGCGATTAGTGCAATTCCCTGACTCACTATTGGCAAGAGTTTTGAGAGGAAGATACTTCCATTGGAGTTCGCCTTTACGTCTAAATGAAACAAAAATCCTTCATATAGATGGACAAGTATAATGGCAGCAAAACCATTAATTACTCTGGGAATTAGACAAAAAGTACACTCTGGTAATGAAATCAGGGTTTGGGAAGACCTCTGGATTCCAACGATGCCCGCAAGACCAGCTAGGTCGATTGCTCCGGTTGTACATCCAATGATGACCGTGAACGAGCTCATGTTAAGTAACCCAAAGAGATGGAGTGTGAATATGTTGGAAAACTACATTCACCAGGAGGATATTGCTATGATCAAATCATTGGCCATAAGTCAGGACTATTGTCGGGATGACTACTGCTGGAGTTACACAAAAATAAACAATACACAGTCAAGTCTGGATACTGGGTTGCAACTAACTTTCTTAGGGAAGACACATCGGAGACACAACCAAGTATCACAAAAATTCAAGCATTTTCTTGGAAGATAGAAGCTCCTCCAAAAATCAGACACTTCATTTGGCAAGCCATATGTGGACAATTAGCAGTGACTAGTAACCTGACCCATCGTCATATGCGATGTGATAACCATTGTCCTAGATGTGGTCCAGAAGATGAAACGATAAATCATGCTTTATTTGAATGCCTCCAACTATGCAGACATGGGCACATGCGGCAACACCAACTCCACCATTAATGTTTCCAAGCAAAAGTGACTTCACGAATATGGATTACTTATTCTGGAGAAAGAATGACACTGAAGATCCAGAGTTGGATAGAGACCGATACCCTTGGATTATATGGTATATATGGAAAGAGAGAAATGATAAACTCTTTAAAGAGATTGACATGGACCCTTTGAAAACTGTCCGACATGCGGAATCTGAATGCCACGCTTGGTTTGCAGCAAATAAAAAACATGATGTAGTGATGGAGACACATGATCCAGCACGGAATATAACCACGGAGAGGTGTTTGATTGATCGATCATGGACACATTTATGATTGGAGATTTTAATGGAAGAATGCAGGAAGTGGAACACATTTACTAGGGGCAAAAAACCAAGATCGAAGAATCTCGCCTTTACACTCGGAACTCGAAGCATTATCATGGGCAATGGAATGCATGCTAAGACTATCGACATGCCAAGCATTTGGAACTGATTGCAAAGACCTAATCTCGATGATTCAAGACCCTGGAGCATGGCCAAACTTCTCGACTGAGCTAAAGGAGCTGCTAAAATTGAAGAATAGATTCACGGAGTTCTCAATTGATTATATTTCCCGTTCTGAGAATGTTTCTTCTGATTCTTTAGCTAAGATAGCTAGATCTTTTAATAGGAATCTGTATTACATTGGTTGTTCTGTTCTGGTCTGGTTTCCCAGACCACCTCAAGCTTTAGTAATGGAGCAGCCTTTTGAGTTAAAAAAAAAACAACTAATTTTCACGATGAGTCAAGAATAACAACTAATTGTACATGGAAAACTTTTTTGTATCCATAACTAATTATATATTATTTAAAATTTATTAGATTCACAGAGTTCTCAATTGATTATATTTCCCGTTCTGAGAATGTTTCTTCTGATTCTTTAGCTAAGATAGCTAGATCATTTAATAGGAATTTGTATTATATTGGTTGTTCTGTTCTGGTATGGTATCCCAGACTACCTCAAACTTTAGTAATGGAGCATTTTTTTGAATTAAAAAACAACTAATTTTCAGGATGAGTCAAGAATAACAACTAATTGTACATGGAAAACTTTTTTTGTATCCATAACTAATTATATATTATTTAAAATTTATTTATAGCTTTACTTGGATTTTTGAACAATATATTTTATGCTATTAGAATACTTAGGAAATTATAAAGTTTAACAACATTCTGGCTCTACACACAACCAAAATCAGTCGGGTAAGATACACATAAATATAGATACACATATTTTTTAATTAGAACAACAGACAAATGCGAACAATAGATATTTTAGTTAATAGATATTTTAGTTAATAAATTATATTGTATGTTTTTCTGATGCTGGACTAATCATTGTGTATACTAATACAATCGCGACGCCTATATACTACGAAAACTATGGCTTTATTTTCTCAACAATAGTAAACACAACCTTTTTTATCATACCAAAGCCGATGACCCTTTCGCTCTAATTCACTGGAACTTTATAAATTATTTTATGAGCTGTCTTTTTAAAAAATTATAAGCCCTCTGCATGTTTACATAAGCCTTTATAAGCATTGTTTATATTAAATATGTTAATTTGGATGTAGATAAATAAAACATGGATCAAAGTCAATATCATGTAGTAATGATCAGTGATAAACATAAGTTCAAAAATAAGCAAAAGGACTAAAACCAAAATAGACCAGAGCCAAGATAGCTCAAATGTTGAAAGCCGGAGTATGAAAATAAAACACGACATAGTCTTTTAATAAAATGAAAACCAGTACTTAATCTGCAACATATTCTCCGACATGTGAGAATATAAATGGATATCTAATTGCCAGACTTAGCACGTTTTGCTTCACTTGATTCAACCAGGTCAGAACCTCTCTTCACCCTCCCATCTACAGGTTCCTCAGAGACAGTTTCTACCAAAGCTTCTACAGGTTCAGGAGCATCAAGATGGAATACCTTTGTGACAGTCAAAGTGTGTGTCTGCCCTTTAAGATTGTGGTCTGATACCCTGACAATAAACCTGTATGTCTGTCCGATGGTATCAAGCAAGATCTGTGGCACCGGGATTAAGTGATCATCGCCCATGCTCTCATTGGCCTATCATAAATTGGAATAGTTGTTAGAATAAATATACTAAGCTGTATTGACATAGAGGTTAGTAATCACCTCAAAGTAGCTCTCAACCAACTCAGATGCTTGTTTCGCAGTCAGCTCACGCCCAAATTCACCAAGGATAACAAAAACCGCCTGGTCATTGTTGTGTCATAAGCAGACAGCTTTGTGAGGTATGACTGTAATATGACTATGATACTTACTGTGGAACACCATCTACTTCATGTTTTCCACATTTCTTACACATGAGCGATGTAGGCCCTTTGGTTCCAAGGAGAACCATGGAAAACAGTATCAACAGTTGCTGTACAGTCAAACCAAGCAACCTGCCACAATGAAAATACTTCCATCACCATTCATCAGTAGGTACATTTCTAAACTGAGTCTTCTTGGTTACTTGAGTGTTTAGACAGAAATTCAAACTAAAGATGATGACTACTGCAAAGAACATGTTGATATCAATATAAACGGATGAGACTTTAGGCAAAACGAATGAGTCTTCTAGACAAATGTAATCAGATACAGACATGTCAATAAAGAATGGAACTGGAAAAGAAATCAAACATACGTCCCACACCAACCAAATAACCTTCTCATAATGCATTTGTAAAACGTGGGAAATATATTACCTTTGCTGCTTCCTGCTTGATATAGGAGAATAGCTCCCCTATTGTCATTGTTTCAGTCTTTGTGACCACCTTTGTATCAACCCTATTAGCCACATCTAAATTTGAGTCCAACCTGAAAAAAATGTGAAACCAAAAATGTAGTTAGACTGATTTTACACATTCAATTTCAATCAGAGGAATACCTACCAAGTGACATAATCACGGTTCACAGGTTGGTTGAACATCAAAGTCCTAAACCACCCGAAAGGATCACACTGAAGCAAGAGCAAGAGGACCTGTTGCAGAACCTTTGTTAGTCATAAAATAACTATGAACCATTAGAAGACATTCAGTATGATAACCTCCAAAATGTTTTGGGTTGACGGTGGTTACTAAAATAACCCTTGGAGTGCTTCCATGCGACTTGAATTTGGCACAAAAGTCTGCTACAGCCTGGTCCTATAGGTAGAGCTTCATCACTGGTCCACTACAATTAAAATAAACCCAAGTGATTAGAGAAACAGTATACTAATAGATCCAAGACACTGTGAATGACTTACTCATGAGTTTGAACATGGAGCAAAAGCCGCCGGGTCGAAGCTATTTCCTCTTCGTCAAGCACCACACTGTCATTCAGTGACTGCCCATTAACCAGTTTCAAGTACCCAGCAAAATCTGCAAGAACAGATAATAGAAACTAATACTGATTAACTTTATTTGACAAATATATTTATAACCAAAATCTCATCAGTATAACCAAAATCTCATCATATACTGCAACAGAATAAAAAAAAGAACTTGGTACTCCACATCTATAAATCTGACAATCAATACTTATAACCAAAAATCTTGGATGCTACCAAATAGTTCTCTATCTACTAAATAAAAATAGAACATGATACTCTACAACTGAAATAGACAAATTTACTTATATACAAAGCCACAGATGCTACCAAATAGTACTTTATCTACTTAAAACTGAGGACATGCTAAATACAACTTAAATATTTAAGATCAAATCAAACAGTTATCAAAATCAATGTGAAGTCGATGAGATCTTACCGTAAAGATCACCTTTGAGGTCAGATGCTGCCTCAAACTCTTCGTAGCTATGGAAACGGAACCGATCATCAGGGAAATTAACCCGACTGTCCTCAAGATCAGAGAGAACAGAGTTTGAAGTGAAACTGATGACTATGCTAGGCTCAGCAACCCGGTACTTGACTTTGCTGTTTGATCCGAAACACTTATTCAGTCTGTAGACAGATCCTTCTTTCATGTGTGGCAAGTAGGTATCAATCTTTGCTGGTGGGATGAAACCTTGGATAACAGTTCCCTGTCAAACATGTAAAAACAACGATCAATCAGAGTAAATATCAAGAGCGTCAAAATATAAAAACTTTTTAAAAATTTAGATCGAACCTGTTCATCGATGAGGAACATCTCTAGACCAATAAGTGTTTTTGTAAGCACATTTCGAGCCTCCCAGAAATGGATGAGCCTAAACCTTAACTACTCCCCTTCTTGTATGCCAAATGAGACATCTCTAAAAAAACAACCCCTTGTCTACCTTGGCGGAGGAGCAAATCTGAAAGAAAGGGAACGCGGAGAGGTTTTGATTAGACGCTGTAACTAAAACAAAGGGTCGACGTCTGCTAAAGGCGAATGTGAGAAGAAAGCCAAAAAAGAAACTGTGTGCTCTCTCTTCCGCACAGTCATCACCACTAACCAGAGAAAACTCGTAGTGATAGAGAAGATAGAGAGAGAGAAAGAATGGGTTTGCTATCAACAACGAATTAGACGAATAACAGTGGAAGGAAATCATCACCTTATAAACCGCGTGGTTGGATCGGTTAGTGGTGATGACTGTGGGCATCACCTCAAACGGTACAGCGGAGGAGATGGCGGGCATCACCTTAAACGGTACAGCGGGGGAGACAACATCCTTGCCGTTTGGTTTCTTCACAATCGGATCGTCGGAGACTATGGCTTTCCCGTTCGACATCATCGCAAGAACAAATTGAGAGTGTTTTGATTGTAAAAATACATGAAAGAAGAGATTAATAAATAAATTGAGAGGAAGCCATCAATTAAACCAAAACAGACAATTGATTACTCTACAGATTGGTTGCAGTGGAGATAGAGAGAGAAAACGTCATTCAACTCATGAAAATGGGGCGTATTTGAGTTTTAAGTTATTTACTAGATTTTAACCCGTGCAGCCCTGACGGATGTTTGTTTTATCTTTTATATAAATATATATATATTTGTTGTATGTAGACAGTGTTATATTATTATTTTGTATTAAATGCTATTTTGTGCTTCTTATAAGTATAATATAATATTCCTTATATTATTTTTTTTTTCAAAAATATTTTGCAATTTGTTTTTTATGTCACTGTTATATATCAAATATGTCATCATATAATAGATCATATACATTTTAATTATATAATTAATAGTATTTTATACGTACCATCATATAAATAATCATATAATTTTTAAAAAATTGATATGAAAAATAAAAATCTTTATTTAAGTTAGTGTTTGAAAATTATTTTTGTATTATATTTTCTTATATATAGTTATAACATTTTTTATAATGGTTACTGGTAAATATTTTAGTAAAAATAAACTTTGTAATATATATATATATATATATATATATATATATACTTTTGAATCAAAATTTTGATATAAATAAACTTTAATTAATATTTTGATTTTGACCAATAAAAATATTATTTTGATATGAAATATTTATATAAAGTTTAAATTTTGTTTTATGATTATTTTAGACAAAAAAATTATTTTGCATACTTAGATTGAGTCATTTTCATATATTTAAAAACTGGCCCAAATATATAGTTTCTCATAATATAATAGACTTTCAATTTTTCTTAATAACATAAGCTCATTTTCTATTAATATACTACTATCTATGTTTCCAAACAATATAATTTTTGTACTACTATTCATATTTCCAAACATTTTTTAAAGGTACTTCTACTTTAATAAGATAGACTAGATTTTGATCCGCGCTTTCAAAGCGTGGGTTTATGTTTGGTGAAAACTTTATATAATCACATTTATATAATTTGTCTTTTATATGCATTTATATAACCCGTCTCATATATGTATTGTATATCCGGGTTTATGTTCGGTTAGAACTATATTGTACATGTATTTTTAGTTTTTTAATTTTGAATTAGATATTTTAAATATAAATCAATATAACAGCTTTATAGTTTTGATCGGTGTTTTGAAGCCAGACTCGGACCTGCGGTTGAACGGGTTACCGGTTGGTAACACGTTATTTTTAATATTGTGTTTTTTTAATGATAAAACAAATTCGAAGATCATAAGTTGGGATTTTGTTGACAATAATTGTTGACAAAATCGTTTTTTAAAATCGTTTTAAATGATAATAATTGTTGACAAAATCAATAATTTTAGAATTAGGAAACCGGTGGTTAATGACAGTATCAAACATGAAAATGCAGTATCAAATATGGAAATAATCGCATACCGAAATTGAATTAGGAAACCGGTGGTTAATGACAAACCAAAAAAAAAATTAAGAAAAAACCGGCACAAAATGACCAGAATACTGTTAATGAATACAAATGAAAGACTCTTCCATAGGGGTAATAAGAGTAAGAATCTAAAACATGCTTGTACTTTAATAGTATATATATTAAAATGACAAATTTAATGTTATTCAAACATGAATTTTAAAAAACACTTTAAAATTTAGTGATATTGAACTTGTCATTTCACAAAATACTCCGAAATCTATTGTTATTGAACAAAATTTAAGTAGGTGATTTTAAAGTACTTTAAGTGTTTCTAGAGTATTTGAGGAGAGTTTCTTAGTTATAAAAATAAGAATCCAAATCCTACTGTTTTAGATGAGATTCTAGAGTGTTTAACAAAAATCATCTCAAATTCTCCAATTCACCTGCAATCATCTACAAACTCATTGAAAATCAAATCACTTCAAATTTCAGATTCAATACCCCCGTACAAGAAGAAGGTAGACGAAAAGTGAGAAGGACTTGTGATAAGTTCTAGGGTTTGATTCTGGGCCTATGAGTTATTGACAAAAATATTCAGAGCCCAAATAACAAAATTCGTCTGATTACGTGGCCGAATAATATAATCTTATTGGCTGTTTTAAACGTCCGGCATGGATAGGCTGAGAGGGCTTGATTAGTTCCTTTTAGTATAGTTTAGATATCAAAACGATCCATTTTACTTGACAATAACTTAATTAAAATAATAGTGTCATTAAAATGGTAACCATTATTGGAAGATTCCTTTTTTTTTGTTAAGAGAAGCTTAAACCTATCGTGCTTTCTTTTCTAAAAATAACTATCGTGCTTTTCAGTTATTTTACATTATATTTTTATAAATTTATAATGGGGAAATATAGCTTTTATTAACTTATAAAAATATTACCTAACAATCATTTATTTTCTCCATTTTATTTTAATTGTCGTTGTAAAGTAAATTTTTGTTTCATAAATTAATAATTTTAATATGACTATATATTTGCACAAGAATTTTAAAAAATATTTAATATTTTATCAAATTGTTTATTTTCTGAATTCGTATACCACAAGCCGGTAAAATTTATTAACTTTTTCAGTATTAATCTATTGGATATTAATTTATAGAGTTTCTACGGTATTTCCAAATTATCTTTTTTTTTATTCAGTCACCAGAGTCTCTACATCATTTAAATAAATGAGATCATAAATGAATGATCTATAAAACGCGTCCTCCGTAGGTACATGAATGATCTATGCATTCTGGAAACTTCTTTGTAAACTCTTAATATATTCCAGATACCTTGCAAACGTTGGCCACTCTTCTGGTTAAGAGTTTACAAAGAAGTTTTCGGAATTCATAGATCATTCACTGACCTCAAAATCATTTAGCACATTGTTTTAGACAGCAACTGTCTTTGTCGATCACATGGATGCGGAATTCTCAGTTTGATTTATAGAATCTATAATAGTCTGTTTATGTTGACGACAAAAAAGGAAATATATATATCACCTAAAAATACCAATTAACCGCAGCCATATATGTAATTTGAAACATGTGAGTTTGGTTTGAGTCTCCAGGACAATTAGCCATTCTTGTTGTGGTGAGTAGAATCTGAAACAACTACAAAAAAACAAAGGAAGCACAAGAAATGCGTCCTTACAACCAAAAACACTGCAATGATACACTAAACTAAATCGAGAAAATAAACTAAATAAACAATCTTTGATACACACAATTATACCAAAACTTACTTCCGGAGTACATTGAACCAAATAATCGTAAAGTTGAAGAACAATTCGCATACAATAGAAACGTCTAAATAATAAAAAAAAATGATACATAGAAAGTGATGCGGCCATTAGACTAATCACATCAAATTTTGAAAACAAATAATACTCTTTAAAGTTTTATATATATCAGGACTCTGTAAAAATATTTATGATATACATTTTGTTTTATCATCAAACAAACAGACACTTGAAAATCTTATATATCTCAGGACTCCGCCAAAATATTTATGATATACGTACTGTTTTTTTATCAGTTAAGTTGATTGTGGACAAAGCAAAACTGTTAGTTTTTGTTTGAGTTATTTTTAGGTTCACCCTTAAATGACTTTGTAGGTATGAAGAGGGTTATTGATAAGGGTATTAGAAACAAACTTTATTTGATTGAGAAAGATAGCAGAAAAGGTATGGAGGGGCTTCTCCAATTTTGGTTTGGAACAAGAACCTGACTCTTTGTTCCTTTTTTCTTGGAGTTTTCTTCTTAATTTGGGAAAATG
This sequence comes from Erucastrum elatum, assembly GCA_900406325.1. Taxonomy (NCBI): domain Eukaryota; kingdom Viridiplantae; phylum Streptophyta; class Magnoliopsida; order Brassicales; family Brassicaceae; genus Erucastrum; species Erucastrum elatum. Next base: position 4,284 of record OVBX01002460.1, on the reverse strand, counting down.
TATAGAATCCCCTTAAATTTTGGTCTACGCTTGATGTAAACAGGTTTTTTTGATGAATAAAATTTAACATTCATTAAAAAAATGACTTTGTAAGTTCACCAACCAATAAGATTTAATTATTTAAAATTTGATATTTTTTAAAAAAGGAAACAAAATATTGTCAAATTATATTATGTTTTAAAAATAAAATGTAAAATATATAAAACATAATACTAGTTGCAATTTTTTTAAATGAATACCCTCAGCAAAACATTAAACTCTAAATTATAAACTTTAAACCTTTGGATAAACCCTAAACTTTTAAATAAACAATAAATTCTTGAATTTTCTTCTACAAATATTTCTAACACAATCAACAAAATAGAAATCCTAAATCCTAATTCTAAATCCTAAACTTTTGGGTAAACCCTAAACCCTTGGATAAATCTTAAACCCTAAGATTTAGAATTTATACAAAGGTTTAACGTAAAGGTTTATAAGGTTTTGGGTTAAATTTTTTATGGCAGTCTAATAATACTTTTAAAAAAAACTTCCATTTTATTTTTTATTTTTTCTGCACTTTATTATTCTAACCTTTCTACACTTATAGCGTCTTCTCGCCCACCAGCACTTCTTGATGGGGGAAAGAAGAAGAAATAAGCTGTTGTTGTATAGTTTTGAGGTTAATCTAACACTGGTGATACCTTGCCCTAAACCAAATTATTTGATTTTGTATTTTTCTACTAGATCCATCCAATATTATGTTTGTTATTTTGATTATCGTAGTTGCATAATATATATAAGTTTACACTACTATATATATTATATATGCGATAGGGTTAGTTTCATGAGCCAAGATGTCGCAGTAAAGACCACACAATAGAACTTCATAAGCAACAAAAGTGACTCTTGGAAATAGGAAAAGGCAAGCCCCAAAAAAAGTTACTTTTAACTTCAAACTCTTGAATTTCGACAGGAAGACCTTCATGACACCCATCTTTTATCATGACCAATTCACGATCATCTCCTTCCAAATAAGCCATCAAAAATGACATAATAATTGCACCAACAAATCTCCTCATTGGTCTTCTCTCTTCACCATTCTTACACAAACAATAAAAACTCTTCCCACTAAGCCCTTTGGTATCATCATCAAGCATGTTCAAATGCCTGTAATCCTTTGCGACAAAATGCCACGCTGGACCTTGACATTCCCGGAAAAACTCTCGGTGGTTCACTCCCGGAGGCGCACACGGCGGAAACAACGGGTTCCGGGCAAGTTCACCAAGTCCCGAACCGATCACTAGAACATGCATCTTGTCTAGGTCGAATGAGTTTGGCTCATAGGTTAAACCCGGAGGAGAGGTTTGTTTCCCTTTTCCTGTCCCATCGACCGGGTCTATGCCGAAATCTTTAGGTTGGATGAGTATCCAAATTTGCTTAGGGCCACAAAAAATGCTGTTTCACCGCCGCGGCTATGGCTAGAGAGTGCAAATTCGGATATGTTTGGTGTTACTTGATGCGGAAGAGTGGTTAAGTCCGTCTGATAACCAATCAATAATCTCCGCCATTAATTTTATCTCGTCCATCGTATCTGGTCCAGCAATGCTATATAACTGTTGGATATTGCAAAACCAAAATGTTTATTATAACATCGTAAAACTTGACACAAGTTTTTTGTTTGTTCATTAGGGGTTATTGTAATTTCACTAAGATTTTAGGTTACTTTCGCATTTGATTGAATTTGGGATACACTTTTGTATTCAAAATCAGTTTTTGAGTCATATTTGATAAATTCCCCTATTTAATAAATATTATACGCATGTACACTAAAAAATCACCTAGTTCGTCTATATACACGAGGAAAATTGGTCTGAATTCATGTGGCCTTACACCAACTTATATCATACAAGAGACATAGACCGTTTTTGACTTTGTTTGTAAGAACCTGATGATTTATCAAATTTTACACAACCAACTGACGTGTCGCTGAGACAATCTCCGATCCATCATGGAAAAATAAATATAATTAAGTACAATTGCAAACACAATCACATCATTGGAGAACTCTTTGAATATTTTTAAAAACAATTCAAATTTTTCTCATCAATAACCTCGTTCACATCTAAAGTCCAACATTACCATCTTACCTGTGAAAGGCATAAACATCAAATTATTTACTTCCAGTTATTCTACAATAACTAATCTATAAATTAATAATGGTGTAGGAGATGCTATAGGGAAAACGGTTAAGGTTGACTTGGATCAGATGCGGGTATTGGTGGTATTGGATGCCTTTCAGGAGCTGTGCTTTGAAACGTCCATCAAATTCAAAGGTGGAGAATTTTATGTGGGGGAAAAGGTGGCCATCTCCCTGAGATATGAGAAGCTATTTGGTTACTCTGACGGTTGTGGAAGTCTTTGTCACGAGGCTGTGAAATGCCCTTTGGCTAAGGGCAAAGGAATAGCAGCTCAACAAGGTAACAATGTAGGTTGCGCAAGGGAATGGTGGCTGGGTCGAGGGAGGAAAGCACGATGACCGTGCACGTAGATACAAAGGTGTAGTTACCAATGGAGTTGGAGGCCACCAGAGTAGAGAAAGAGATGGAAGAGAGTACTATGGCAAAGGGAAAGGAAAGTACACTGAGGAGGCCGAATCCAAGTGGACTAAGGTTGGAGAGAAAAGCAACAAAAAGTTTCCTCTAGGTCGAGGGTATCATGGAGGTGAGGCGAGATCGAGGAATCATTCCTCTCACCACAATGAGCCACGTACTAACAGACAAGGTGGCAACACATGAGCTCCCTCAGGCAATGTGGTTACGCCACGTGAACAACCCTGTCCTCCTCTGGAGTCCCGTGAGGAAGGTGAGATCATAGACACGAGGGAGAAGAGGACTATGGCTCCATCAAAGGATTTTCAGGATCAATTGGCCAAGACTCAAGCTGATGGAGCAGAGGTAGTCTCGAATTCTGTAGATGAGGAGATTGGTATACTTCAGGTTCAAAGTTTAGTTGAGAATAAGATCTCTCTTCGTGAGGAAGAAGAGATGGAATGGGATGCAATTAAAGCAGCGTGTCGGGAAGATGGTTTGGATGTGGATGCAGCAGATGATCTTCCTGATCTCACTGAGGAGGAAGAAATGGCTTTTCAACAGATGATGGAAGGCACGTCAGTAATTCATGACTTCGGTGAGGGGTCTGAGAACGCAACTGGGACAGGTCAGACAATGGGTGAGGAGACTAAGCAGCAGGCGACGAAGAAACGTCTTTTCATGGCTCCTCCAAGCGTTGCAGCTAGCAACAAGATGCGTGCTGCTACTATCTTAGCTTCCCCACGAAAACATGCTGCTGCCAAGATTGTAACGCGTAATGGAGAGAGTAAGATTCAACAGGAGAAGAAGGTGTCGTCAAACCCGTCTTCAAGTCTGCAAAATCAGTAGTTTTATGGATCAAGTTTTCCATGGGAAGTTCGCTCAAAATCATAAGGAGGTCTTTGTTTTTGAGTTTTTCTATTTTTTATTTTCAATAAGCTCTATGAGCATGTTGTTCTTAGTTTTGGTTCAGTGTTCTTTAGTTTTTGTTTTTTTCGTTTATGGTTCTAATGGCTTTGTGGGCTTATCTTCTGTTCTGGTTTTAAATGGGAATAAAGTTAGACTTCTCTGTTTTTGGATTGGTTGCTATGTAGCGATTACAGCACCACCTTTCAATGGTTTGGAATTGCAGGAACACTTCATTTGCTTTACTTGTTTGATAAGGTTTAGTCATCAAGTCTCCATTAGTGGGGTTCGGAATCTGTGGAAATCTGTTTATACTTTTGTTTCCTGTGTTTGTTGGGTCTTGATTAGTACCTACGGATTGCATTTTTATTGGAGAATAGGGAGTATGGTTTTTGCAGGACAGATTCCAATCTTTGGGCAATGGAGGATAATTAGAGGGCTGTATCTTTGGTGTCCTCTAGGATCTTACAACGTTTTTCAATTCAAGGGTTTATGGGATATGTTGTTTATTTGGTCACGGTTTATTTTAATGATTGAGGCTCTGCTTTTGACTAGACTTGGGATGAATATCAATTCTGGATGGGTNTCATGGATTTTACCCACTTTTTACCATGATTTATATATGTTTTTGAAAACAAAAGAATACTTTTAATGTCTTTCTAGAGCTTTTTCAGGTTCAGGTACTCATTGGTGTAAAATAGCTGAAATAGAGCCAAAACAGAGACTTTATGAAGATATTAACCGAGTTACTGTTTATACCATCGACCGATACAATTTGAGGACGTCGACCGATAGAAGTTAATCAAGA
>OVBX01002459.1:2630-20207 GCA_900406325.1 Erucastrum elatum | reverse complement strand
TGTACCACCTTTTGCTGCTAGTTATAGTGAAGTTGATCTGAGGCAGAAAACATGACATCCTCTGTTGATGATGCTTCACCACAAAATGTGTGTTGACAAATCGTTTCTGGAATTAAAGCCACCGTCTTCTCATCAAAACCCCTATCAGTTTATTACTAAGCACTAGTAATGAATGTACATTCGGAGCAATGTGGTTTAAATCTGAAGTTTGATGTACCTAGTGGTAGTAGTTGTTACTCCCCAAGTGTCTCAAACAGATCAAGATCTTTTGTTTCATCTCTTAGTATGGATACTAGTTTTGCAGATTACAATGGAAACTCGTTTCATTTGATCGGATTACCTCAGAGATCTGATCACATATCCCAGCACTCAAGGAAGACAAGTTGCTTTGGTAACTTGAAATGTGGTTGTATGAGCAAATGCCATCGTTTCAAGAAAATGTGCGTGTTGGTTCTTTTTTCTTACTTGAGAGGAAAATGTTTTGCATGATTCTCTTGTGTTATGTGATGTTTGTTTCTTTACATGAAGTTGAGGGTGAGATTGCTGATATACCACCAGATGAATATTCATTGAAGTACAGACAAGATTGCTGATATACCACCAGATGAATATTCATTGAAGTACGGACAAAAGCCAATAAAGGGTTCTCATCATCCTAGGTAAGTAATGTTACATGTTTAAGCCTTTAGACTGGTTCATATGTTTGTTTTCATAATGTTGTTTCTTGTTTTAGGGGGTACTATAAATGCTGCAGCCTGAAAGGTTGTCCAGCAAGGAAGCATGTTGAAAGATGAGTAGATGACACTTCAATGGTAATTGTAACTTATGAAAGTGAGCATAACCATTCGAGACTACTCTCTTCCCAATCAGCTCAAACTCGATTTAACCAAACCGGTCTACTATTTATGGTTTACAATTGTATATTCCATTTGACATGATGGTACTTACTTGGGATTACTCTTTCCATTACAAGTGTGGTTTTAGGCTTTAGCCTTATCTACATAGATAAAATGGTAAAATCTAGAAGGGTTTTGGTTTGTATTAGATGTTGGTTCAATAGGGTTGGTTTTTATTGGATATAGTTTTATCTAGATATAGTTTTATATATGATATATATAATCTAGAAGGGGTTGTTTTTATTGGATGTTGATGCAATAGGGTTGGTTTGTTGAGCAAATGCAAAAACTGATATATATATCTGATATGATTTGGGTCCTCTGTTATCTTCAGAAAGTCCAACAGAATGCAAATTGATGACAAACTCTTCAAGATTTAGCTTCATTGTCTCTTTAGATAAGTGATAATAGATTTTGACACGTGCCTCCAAAGCGCGGGTATTATTTTTCACTTTTATGAAATTTATTATTTGTTTGTAATTATTGAATTTGTTTATTTTAATAAAATTTTCTTTATAATAAATTCGACACATAGAGTGTCTCTGGTAAACTATGTATTTATCTGGCTTTGTTTTATTTGCTCTCCAATCAATATATTTATTTGGCTTGTTGTTAAAATAAATGATTATAGACTTTGATCTCCGCATCCGCGCGTATGTATATTTTGAAAAATATGATGATATTTGTTTTTCATGTAATTATAAGCGTTTGGCAAAATGAATCTGAGAAACATATATTATTACATATTTGAATTATTCAAAATGGATCCAAAAATATAATACCAAACCAGAACATAAATTGATTAAATATTTGAATTATTCAAAATTTTGTTAGTTAGAGAACCGAATCGGATCCAAACCGAAGTATTCGTGTACCTGAATTTATCTAAAAATAGATTTATATACTTATATATATATTAATTATTTTTATATTTAACGTATATAAAACATCTGATACTTTTAAATTGATTTAAAATACTTGAAATATATATAGATGGTCAAAAATAAATATCTTAAATAGTTAAAGTATACTCAAATCACCAAAAATACTTAGACTAATTATTGATTTTGTATCCATAATTTTAAATCAAACTAATTGATATGTTAAACTTAGGTAGTCTGACATATGTTATTTAAATTTATAGGTAATATATTAATATATTTATAGATTTTGAGAAATTTAAAATATATATTGATTTAAAACTTTAAAAATAATTTAAATATATTATCCAAACCCGAACCAAACCCGCAAAGATCCGAATCAAACTCAAACAAAAATTTAGATACATCCTAATAGGACTGAAATCTATGACTTCGAAAACCCGAAACAAAAACCGATCAGAACCAAACCTGTATGGATGTCCGAAAACTCATCCTTAGTCATTATTAGATATCGTATAATTTCATCATATAATTAATCGTATTTTATATGTACCATCATATAAGTAATCATATAATTAATAGTATTTTATATGTATCATTGTATAAATAATTACATATATTATATTTTAAAAACTTAATATGAAATAGAAAAACCATAATTTGAGTTGGTATTTCAAATTGGACTTTGTATTGTATTTTTCTTATGTATATTGACAACATTTTTTATAATGGACTTAATAACTTAAGCCACTTAAGCCTATTACTTTTTTGCTTAATACTATTATTTTCATTTCCAACAAATTTTTTTTTTTAAAACTACAATCCATGTTTACAAACACTCTAATTTTTTTAATAGGTCTATTCTAGTAACCAAACACTCTTACTTTCTACTTTAATAATATAGATGTTGAAACTCTCTCATCCTGGGTTCATTAACAAGATTTTCAAGGCCCACAATATTCATCTTTAATCAAACCCAACAGGCTCAAATTATTAAACTGCCATCCATATTTTACAGTTTTAAATACAAATATCAGGAAATAAAAACTTTGATTTCAGTTCACCAGTATTTTACCATTTATGAGAAGAATTTTTTTTCTCAAATCTGAATTGGATAATGGTTCACTGAGTTTACTGGTTTAACCACGATCTGGACCGGTTCGAAAACATTGTTTACTATTTAAGGTTTTTCTTTGTCTGGTTAATTATGCTATTACAACGATGAAAAATATTATATAGACGATTCTATACAATTATTTTGAACCGTGCTACGATATCCATGTTCCATGGTATGCCATGTACCATGTTGAAAATCTCTTGTAACATTTTTCTCTATAATTTACATAATTTGTGTTTCTTGGGGTTTAAATCTCAGAATTTGAATTCATAAATATTAATGAAATCTTAGTCAAACCACATGAGTAAAGGGGTTTTCACAAAAGATATAGTTTACTACTTAAACTTTCATCACAAGATTTAGAAGATATTGTTTACTACTTAACTTAAGGTTTCATCACAAGATTTCTAAGTATGCCTTGAATTGAATCTCATGAGATTAAACAATCTAAAGCCCCATATTTTAGTGGGCCGACGAGGTTCAATTATATTGTATGTTTTTTTTGGGATAACTAGAGTGTAATATAGTGAATTAATTCATTCACAGTTGACATGATTGGATTTGTGTTGTAAGTTAATTACAGAAGTTTTCTTTTAAGATGCAAAATACATTAGTTTCATGAATCATATTAAAAGTGCAACACGATTGTAGATAGATGTACATTATGTAACATGGTTCCATTTCAAAATGAGAGTGGACCTTTTCAGATACATCAAACATTAGTTTAAGTATGCCATTCAAACATGGTATAGTTTTGTAGTTTGGAATCATTCTAATTAAAGCTTTGTTGTCTATGCAATATATATTTAGATTTTGTTCCTCCCCGGTTTGAATTTCATGAAAATGGAAATGAAGATGTCACGTTTCATTGGAAGAGGGGGAAAAGCTTCACCGAAACCAACATTGCATGTGAATTTTATGTTTTTTTCCATCGAATTCAGTCACATGCTCCCTTATATCATTTAACCTCTAGTTTCTTGAAAGAGATGAGTTACTTGTTCTCAATTATTCTTGTGAGTAATTACGCACGATGATAAGAATAATCAATATGGTTCTTTTCAGTATTAGATCTTTGTTATATAAGTATGTATTATTTTTGTAATTCATTAGACTTTTTAAAAAGTAATAAAATCGTGTATCACTTCACCAAACATTTAATTTGTTATCATGAAGTTAATAACAATATGACAGATTGAGTTAAACAGTAGAATCCCACTTGGTCCAGTGATTTGATTTTTTTTTGTCACTGATCCAGTGATTTGATTAAAAGTTCATTAATGCTTTTATACCAAGAGGTATGAGTTTCGATTCTCGGAAAAAATAGAATTATGCGAATTAATGCAGAATGGCTTACAAGAGATTTGCAGCATGGTGCAAGGAGTACCATCAAAGGTGGATCTGATAGGACGGCTCAGTTGATGCAGTCAAGCGTGAATCTTCATAGGGCAGGTAAAATTGTCGGTTGTAGAATCGTCTGTAACATTTCTCCGAGTTTGTAATAGCATATTATATTCAGCGTTAAAAAAAAATTTTGTGTAAAACTGGATTTGATATAATATGTGTCTACCTTGCTTACCAACACTAATTGAAATATTATGAACTATTTATTACAATGATTAGAAAGGGAAGAGCATTTCAAAGAAAGGGAAATAAATTGAAACCTCACTGAAAGAGGAGACGGACGGCTTGAAAAGTAGGGTACGTTTCCTTGTACAGGTTCTACTTCAATGCACAAAGATTAAGAAATTTGCTTTTTAAAAAATAATATTATTAAATAATAAAAATTAAATAGAGGTCAACCTATCACAAATAATATGGTAAACTACTATTGGTTAACCAATTTTCAATAAAGTTAAAGTACCTTAAAAGTGTCAAAACTTCTTATATTTTGAAACATAAAAAAATCTCCAAAACATCTTATTTTATGGAACAGAGGTAGTATTCAATAATGATTAATGCCCTCATACCCACCCACATGTTCCCTTCTCATGTAGTTCCAATCAATTTGGTTGGACAAAACACAAGCACAGAGCAATACTAATGGTAACCTAACCACTATTCTCAAATCATTGTTCCAAGTCTATTCTCTTTCTATTCTCTTTGATCATTATCATTATCATTACAATTACCAGTATTACTTTTTTTCTTTAGCCCTTCACATCAAGACTATGTAAGTTTGGTTCACAAAATGCTCTTTTTTTGCTTTGTGTTTGTGATGCCGCTCCTCAAAAATTATATATTTCTTTTTTTTGGTAAACTGTTAAATTATATATTTTCTATTATCCGAGAATCCGATAGGTAATTACGTATTCAGACGTACGGCTAAAAGTTTTCTCAGTGATATCAAGAAAGTGATAAAGTTTTTATCAAGAAAAGATCTGTTATAGTTCATGCAGCTGCATACAAAATGTTATAAAAGGAATATAACATAATTAGGAATGTGATTCGGCAAAAAGATAACTAAAAACTACATGATATTTTACTACTAAATTATAAAATATTAAATTCAAAACCTTTTCCTTAATTTTTTTGAACAACAAAACCTTTTCCTTACAAATGTCTTTGTTTAACTACTGACCGGCTCTTTCAGTGTATGTTCGAACCATCATTCCAACAGTTCCTTTCATCTGCATGTATGGTAGGCTACACTTGGATATTCGGCAAAACTCAGTTAGGTTTGAATTAAATTGTATCATTAGATCGTTTACTTAATTAATGATCTTCAAGTTCAACTCAAACTGTCACTACTGAATCTCTTTTTTTTTTCTGTAACAAACATTAATGTTATCAATTCGTCAAAAAAAACATTAATGTTATCAAGTATTCAATATCTTATGATAGTATTTTTAAATAACAAAGAAAATAAAAATTAAATAACACACGTTTATAATAAAGGCTTTACATTTCGTAGATCACATTTTGTGAACCTCAAGATATTTACATTTTTAGCAAAGAAAACAAAAAATTATAATATTAGTAGACTTAATATTGCTTTACTGAATTTTTATAGCATATATTTCGATCGATATTAATAATATATATATTTGAAGTACGTGTGCATGAATTTTTTATTCAACAGATTTTACATATGTATATAGTTTGGTTTTGATGGGTTTAGTAGAATCGACTATATCATAATATATCTCACGTACCGTTTTTAGTCCAAATACGTCGCATGCAAGAATTCGAAGTTGGGAGTAGTGCCACTGGATAAGTGGATATTTTTGTAGCAATCGTATTCTTCTTCTTTTTTGAAAACTAGGAATGGTATTCTAACATCAACTTTTTAGAGGAGTCTGGTCGCTAAAAACAAAGAAAAAAAAGTCTTGTGGACTACCGTATTGCAAATTTTGAGAGATGGATTGGACAAGACTTTCAGAGATCATGTGAGCTCTTGGGACCCAATTTCTGAATTATTGATCCTCCATTTTTTATATCCTAAGGCTGGTAAAATATCAATAAATTTTGATTTAATTCATTATTTTTTTTCAGACCAAAACAATCAGATACATATATAATTATACGTTTCAAAGAAAATACTAATATACAATATCTATAAAAGATGATTCAAATCCAAATGTTGAAAAAATTAAGAGCGGAAAACCAGTCTGATCTGTTATATATATATATATATATATAAATTTAAGGAATTATATACATATATAATATAGTTATTATATTTTATGTAATCTTTTTATTTTTAAAATTAATTATTTGAGTTATTAAAATACTTCTTACTTTTGAAATTATATATTAATATTTTATATTATTTTCTATTATGTAATAATTATTAATTTTTATTTTTAATTTTTTACAAAACGGAATGTAGAATCCGCAAATTGTCGAAATAGCCACAGATATTCAGATCAACTAATACTTGAAACCATACAAAGATCAAAAATTCAAGTATTTACACGAGACGGAACGGAACATAGATAATGAGATTTTTACGGATATCCATTTCGTGTCCATACCTACATAACTACATATATAAGTTTTGAGTGGGAAGCAAATATTTATAAGCATTCTTGTTATTTTGACAAATAGAACTACTAGGGAATATCATAAAACCTTGTGTCTTGGGAATGGAATATCACAAATCTAATATTGTGTGCCACACAATTATAAAACCTTGTGTCTTAGGAATGGAATATCACAAATTCAATGTTGTGTCTCACAGGAATCCCAAAGTCGCTTTATTTTGTTACGAACATTTTTTTTTGTCAGCATTTTTTGTTACGAACATTTGTAGCAGTCAAACACTATAAGTATATCGGGTTGGATTGGTAGTGTCGCTTTATTTATTGTCAATCATAAAATATTACTACTATTATTTTTTTTTTTTTTAAAAAGCTCTGGATATAGTCAAGTCTTCTAGTTCTAATGGTAAATGACTCACAGTTGTGAGTACGGTCACCTGAGTTCAAATCCTGACCACTGGAGAATTAACATTTCGACATCGATAAGGACAGAAGACCGACACGTGGCAACACGTGACTAGTCTGGATCACTAATATGTGATCAGGATACCTCTGTATAATTAAAAAAAAAACTGGATACCTTTTCTGAATTAAAATTGAACTTTTTTTACATCAGTGATACCATATATACAAAACAGAATGTTTGCTAAAAAAAATACAAAACATAATGAAATTATAGAAAGTGGTGATTTTAACTTACAACAATTGTGAAGCATGATGATGTCTAGATTGGATTTTTTTTGGGAAACTTAGATTAGATTAAAAGTTCAAAAGTTACATGAGAATTGAGCTTGGGTCAGAATGTAAGAAGACCTTAGCATAAAGATCCGCAAGCCCATTTAACTCCCTTTTGACAAACGAGAAACGACAAGAAAAATCAGAAGAACGAGAGAGCACGACGACATCCGAAACTACTCCATATAACTCGGTCGGAAAGCATCATGCGGTGATTGCTCCGATGAGCACTTTAAAATCTGATCGTAACCAAATGATGTTATAGTGAAGGTCGATCGCGTGTTGGAGAACATTCCTGATAGCTAGAGCCTCCGCCATGCAAGCTGAGCCGATATGTTACTGGAACCGAGATCCACGATTAAGAACTTAGCCTTGAAGGTCGGTGAAAACCCAAGCCAATCCCGCTTCTCTAGTCCCACACGCCATGCTGCATCAGTGTTACGGTAGATCGTGAGAGGGTGGGTAGCTTGATTGGGGTCAAATTGATGTGCGATCGTATGAGTAGATGATGGTTTGCAGAGATGATTTTGTGCTTGATCTCATTCCTTGAGGGCGTTGATGGCCCTAAGGATAACCTCCGATGTTGTTGATGTCTTCTTTTCAAAAATGATGTTGTTTCTAGCAATCCAAAGGAACCAAAAAATCTAAAAGAAGATGTTAATGGAGAATCCAGAGGAGGGGGGGGGGGNCGGGGGGGGGGGGGGGGGGAGAGGGACCCAAAGACCTGACGAGATGAGAGCTTCTTTGAAAGAAGAAACTTGAGCAGTATCTACCGGGTTTGCCCAAAAGCTACAGCTCCACGCCTCACGAGCAAAAGGGCAATGAAATAGTAGATGGAGCGTTGTTTCAAATTCCCCACATCTGCAGCAAACTGGGGGAAGGATGATTTCACGTTTCTCGCAAGTTTTCTCCCGTGGGTAAGGCGTCATGTCCCACCTTCCATAGAAACATTTCTATCTTGGGTAATGTTTGTGCTGACCACACATATTTGTTCCAGTTCCACCCATCAACATCGGAGTTCAAGAGTTATGTCGTCGATTAAACTTTATCGGTTTGGAGAGAGATGTAACTGACTTAGCAGTGTAAGCTCCGGAGTCATGGAAGTTCCAGACATAAGTATCACGAGCTCCTAACTTGCTGGGATGGATGGATAAAATTCATGAGGCTAATTCCGGTAAGAGATTGTTAACCTTCGCCTTTTCTACTCTTTTGTTTTTCTAGAGAGAAGATCAGCAACTAACAAGTCTTGATTTTGTTCTAAGACAGGTCCAATCGGTTTCTGACCAGGAGGGGGGTGATCCACGATTCCTTCCATACACTTGTAGACTCTCCATCTCCAATCGATTTCCCTAGGTGGGTAAGGAGCAAATCTCTTCCCTTAAGGATCCCTCTTCATCCATGAGAGCAAGATTTGGCTGTTCCCACTGTAAGGAAAGAAGAGGAAGTGCAGTACTTTCCGAGTAGGATACAAGAGAGAAGGCAGTCCGGTTTGGTGATGATTCTCCATGCAATTTTCTCCAGCAAGGCTTGATTGAAGGTTTGGATATCACGTAAACCAAGTCCCCTCAATCCTTTTGGCAAGGTAAGAGTGTCCCAAGCAACCCAAACTATTTTGTTTTCTCATAGTTTTGAGTCCCACCAGAACCTGGTGAGGACGGATTGTATCCACTTGCATAGACTGAATGGAAGTTCGAAGCAGGTCATAGCAAACGTAGGGATAGCAGAGAGGACTGCCTGAAGCAAGGTGGCTTTCCCCGCCGTGGAAAGGAAACGAGAGGAGTAGTTAAGAGCACGTTGAAGCATTTTGTCAACTATGGAGAAGAACATATTTTTTTTCTTTCTTCCAAAATGCTTTGGCAAACCTAGGTATTTCCTCACTCCATCTTTTTTTTTCTATCTTTAATTGTTGTTTGACTCTCATTTTAATTTTTGGTGGGGTTTTTGCTGAGAAAAAGATAGATGATTTCTTCAAATTAATCATCTGATCTGAGGCTGCCTCGTAACTTTGCAGGATCTTCATTAACATAAAGCAGTTATGTGTATCTGTTTTGGTGAAAAACATCGTGTCATCGGCAAACAAAAACTGATTTAGTGTTTAGATTGGATTTTTTTAATAGTACTCTATTAAACCCGATGGATATGCATGTATTGGAGACACGGTTGGTTGAAGTGATGACCTGTGGAACTAGACTCCTCATCTTCAACGACATAAAAATATTAAAACTACAAATATTTTTGCTTTTGTTTTTGGGTTTTCTGCAAAAAAAACCTCAATGTGGTTCGATTTTACAAATTAATCTGCGAACTCAAAAACCCACGGGTCAACCTTCCAAGTGCCAGTCAAACTGCAATATAACCCTCAGTCATATATATGTGTATTTGACTGTGTATAATTTTAATATTTTCCAGTATTACGTCGTTTGGTGCTAATTTTTTATTGAAAAAAATTGTAGAGACCAAGGTTCAAACTTTTATCCTCAAACACAGTTTGAATGCTACATAACCATTCTGGCCAACATATATAATTGTTCACTTATCAAACTCAATTATATATATTTCTAAATGTATTTTGGTATTTTAGTTTATAAAAATAGGTACCATATTAAAATCATAATTACTTTAGTTTGGTTCGGTTTATATACCATGTATTTTTGGTTTTATACCAAAAAACCATAAACTTTTGTGAATTTTACTTTATATAATTATACATCGACTTTTTTTATAACATAATTTTTTTTTTTAAATAACCAATTTTCATTAATTATTTTACTATTTAAAATAATTAGTAAACATATTAAGTTAACAATTATAAGTTTTTTTATAGAATAAAGATAATAAAAATTGGTAATATATAATGTTATAAATTAGGTCATTTCAGAATAAATTTAGAATTATATATAATTGTGTTTGTTAAGTGAACAAATATATAAGTTGGCAGAGACGGTTATGTAGCATGCACACTGTGTTGGAGGTTCAAGGTTTGAATTCTGAGTTCTACTAAATTTTTTCATTAAAATTTTAGTTTAAAAATGACATAGTATTAAAAAATGTTAAAACTATACCCAGTCAAATACACATATATATGACTGAGGGTTATAGTACGGTTTGACTGACACTTGGAGGGTTGACCCGTGGATTTTTGAGTTCGCGGAATAATTTGCAAAAAAGAACCACATTGAGGGTTTTTTCGCAGAAAACCCTTTGTTTTTCTTTCTGATCACCACTATGAGCCTTAGTTTTCAAGAACTCTGAAATAAGCAGTCTAAGCTTTTCAACTTTCTCATATTTCCAAAATTTGCGAGAAGAATACAGGACTAGACCAAATAATAGCCACAAGGTTTCTACTTGAACTAGATTTCATTTACGTATTACATATATATCAACTTTAAATTATAACCTTTAAATTATATTGTATTATAATATTTGGGCTTCAACTAGTTCATAAATCTGTTTAAAAAACCAAGAAAAAGCTTTATAATAAGATATCATTTACATATTCTTCTAATCTGGTCATACGGACAGACCAACGAAAAGCCACTAATATATATAGATGTGTATGAGGAGCCAAACTTATAAATTCAAGTGACGTCAAGAAACAAACAAAAAACACACTACTACAAGTATTCCTTATGTTTAGTTTAGTTTCCTAGATTTTGATCGCGCGGATGTTTGTTTTCGATTTTATACATATAATTTTTTTGTTTAATAATATTAATAGTATATTTTTTACATAACCATATTTCAAGTGTTTATATGATATTTTAAACATAGTAATGTGAATGTCTACATGTTTGATCCAATTAATACTCGTTATATGTATTTTTACTTTTTATTATATATTTATTTCACTGAATTTGCATTTGATTATTAGATGAACTATATATTTATGCAAAGTTCAAAATTTTTGAAAATTAATTTGTAGTTAATTTATATAAGTTTAGATCAAATATATACATATATTAGAGCATCAGCATTGGTTAGAGACTCATATAACTTGTAACTAATTTATATAAAATTTGTAGTTATTTTTTAGGCATATTAATTATTACTGTATTCTTTTTCAAAACTAACAATTATCTATAACTTTTAAAAAAATTAACCGATAAACTTTTAATAAACACAATCATGTTTTTGAAGTTTACATTTTTACATTAATTAATATATTGAAAACACAAAAAGTATTGTATCTTTTTGAAGTAATGTTGTTTTTTCTAAAACGTTAATCTTTTTGAAATGAAAAAGATATTAGAAAACAAGAACTGTTTTTTATCTTTTTGTTAAGCAAATTGTTATCAAAAAGGTTGTTTCTTTATTTGGTTTCTTGATAATCTAAGCGGCAATACTTAAACAAAGAACACATCAGAATTCTATCTCGATCAAACGTACCAAAGTCAAAAATATTTTTTTCTCTACAATTAAGTTTATCTTTCTCTAAATGTATACTTAAATAAATAATACACATATCTAAAGATATAACTTAAAAAAAATCAAACTAAAAAATCATACACATAAGAAGTCATGATTTCTCTTTTAATATAACTGATAGATGTTTACGTATTCTTTACGATTAGTAACTTCCTATGTCATTTCATTCGGCTATGAATTTTACTATTTCATCCATCGTTCTGAATATTTTTTCTTCATTTTCCTATCGTCTCTAAGTAATTTTCTATTAGGAAAACATATTATAATTTTTAAGAATCTGGTCTTATTCAATTGATGACTCGAACCGAAAAAAATTCTTTCAATTTTTTTTTTTGAAAAGCTAAAGAATTTTTTTTTTTGAAAAGCTATTTCCACTTTAACAAAATAATGATTGTATTACTTCAATCTATTATACAGTTCAGAGTGACCGCCGAATGTATATTGTTAGTCATTTATTAAAATCACATTAATATCAGTAACCATATATAGAGATGTATACCTTGTTTTCTCTGGATTGTTTTGGTAAACATGAGATGGATAATTTGTTGGTGGGTTGAAATCAAAAGTTTTATTTCCATAACATTTTTGAGATAGTTATTGTTGACAAGAAAAGAGATATATATTAGTATCAATGTAGAGCACGTTTGCATGGATTTCTTGTCAGATGTAGAATCTAACATTTGGTAAAGACATATCTAAATACTATAAAACATCTACTTGGTATATGGAAAAAAAGGAAAAAAAAAAGGAAAAAGAAATTAGGTGGATTTGTTTGTTTTCTTTAGAAACTGAAACACAATAGTACTCTCACTTGCCATTAGGCATTTCTCATTAGTTTTTTATAAACCGACAATTAACAAAACTTGCCAAATTCTAGGCGAGAAAAGACATAAAATAGACGTGGACATCACATGTTTGACACATCCGAGCTAAGTTGTTATAGCCGTTTGCATGTAAAATGTGTCTTTCTCGTGTCTTTTCCGTGCTCGCTTTAAACGTAGGGGTTTTATTTGCTGTCGATAAAACGGTTTGTTCAAAGTTTCACCCGGCGCCTTGGTATTATTCGTCGATTATTAGAAAAAACTCGATCACATTGTTCTGACTGGTAGAACAATGAATACAAGAACTGTAGAAAAATGAAGCTAAAGAGAAGAATGCATTTATATCTTGCTTTTAAAAGGTTTTATCAGCCTCAAACCATTATCATTTAGTTTTTGATTGATATTTAAAGCTGGCTTTATATTCTCTCTGTTTTCAAATAAGTATAATTGTATCTGTTTTTTCTTGTTCAATAAAGAGTGCACTTTACAATTTCAATTCAAATTATACTTACTTTCAGAAAATTAATTACAAACTGCATTGATTTTATAAATAATTTTATTTATCTAAGATACTATTGATCAAAAAAGTATAATTAATAACAATCTGCATATATTTCAACAACTTTCTTAATCTGTGTGAAAAGTGCCGGGATGACACTTATTCGAAAACAGAGTGAATATATTTTAGCCAAATATATGTAGTGGTCATCTTGATTTAATTCACTCTAAATACTAAATTAAATACAGCTTTTAATGGCAGACGATTCTATTGCTTTAGTTTCTTTATAGGCATATTAATCGGGAAAACAAAACAATTCATTTATCCTTGCAGATTATTTAATGTTCATTGGCAAGACTATGGTTTTGGGTAGTATTAAACAGATAAAAAAATTAGAAGTAGAGCCTCCGTGGTTCATATATGCAGAAGGAATATCTCGGATCCATTTTTTGGTATATATTAACGAATAAGATGTTAATTATATTTAACAATCTACGAGAGGCCTTTACGTGAGATTAATAAAACCACGCAAAGATAATTTAATTATTAATTCTTTTTATTTTTTATTTACCGACCAACTTACTTCAAGAGTTCGAACAAAATATAATATTGCGAGGGACTTTAAATTCAAATAACTCTAAACTAATCGACAAAAAAACCTAAACTAATTATTAAATTTTCTTAACGGAGCAATTCAAAAACTTTAGAGATCTTTTAGTCAAACGTAACCAATATCTAAATTTCAAACCAAGGGTATAAGATATAAGTTCTTTCTTAAAGTATAAGATATAAGTGATTGTATCGGCAGTGTTTAACATTTCAAAAACACTAGATGATAATTTGTGTCATGCGTTGAGTAAACTTTTTAAAAATAAGTTGTACTTAAATATTATAAACATTACACATTTTGTCGATAACCTTTTTTACATTTGATTATGGATGAGCATTCGGATACTAGCTGGTTCGGTTTAGTTATGTATAGTACGGATCTTAGCGGATTCAGTTTCGGTTTGGGTTCGCACAAACCATTTATTTATTTTTAAAAATTAAAATTCATATATACTTAAATTTCTCAAGATCTAAGAATAAAATAATATACAACATTTAAATTTGAATAATGTATGCCAAAATATTTTAAACTGATATAAAAATTGATTTTTTAAAATATTTAGATAGAAAATCAATAGATGTTTTAAGTATTTTTTGGTATATTGAGTATCGTGTAGTTATTTTAAACATGCATTTTAACTACTTGTATATATTTGCAAGTATTTTGAAAAATTCAAAAACATTTTTATATTATATTCTTTAGATATTAAATTTAAAAATAATTAATACATTTAAGTATGTAAAGCATGTAAAATATACTCGGATACCCAAAATATTTTAGTTTGGTTCGGATTTGGTTATGGGTCTCTAGATACAAAATATTGAATCTGTTCGGATATCTAACCAATTTGATTAAATTTCAATACTACTTTTTTAGACTGGATTTGGTTCGGCTTTTTTGGATTCAGATTTTTTTTGTCCAACCCTATATTTTTTATTGTAAAAAAAAATATAAACAAAAGTGATGATGATTAAGTATTGTTTTTGGGTATGCAATAATTTTCAAACCAAAACACATTATATTATGTACGTGGCCCATTTCGTTCATCATCAAAAATTATTTTAGGTCCATTTAAGGAAAACAATGGGATGAACTAATAAAATGTTACCATTTCAGATTGTCAAAACCGACAGTTTCAAACTATTATTTCTCGGTGATGTGACTAGGAAAAAGGAGATTTAGGTTAGGAAAGCAAATTTGTTGTGCAATTCATGTTCTCATTAGATGATTTTAATAATTTTTAAATAATTCTTTGAAGTATCAATGTATTAAAAGATTTTTTAAAAAAATATTAATAAAGTAATCAATTATTTCTCAGTTGATATATATGAGATCTAGAGTAATCAAATCACATAAATAAATACAAAAAATACATCTTGTTTATTTACAAAATTTTTATGCTAATAAGTTAAAATCATTATTTTATTTCTTTTATACGATATATATCTAACTTTCAATTATATTGATATAGATATATAGTATATTTATATACAAATTTTTATTATCATATGATTTTATTAGCATTTGTGTAGGTTGTAACAAAAAAAAACTTAAACCATTAATCCTAAAATTATTGATGTGATATTTTTCAATGCAAATTTAAAATTTAGTATATTTATGTATTTTTATATTGTACATAGTTTATTTTTTTTTAAAAAAAATATATATATATATATATAATGAGAATTATTAATCATTCGAGTTTAGGATCATTTGCATCTTGATATAACAAAAACAAAAATTAAGCCATTGCTCACAAAATTTTAAAGTTAGATTTTTATTTTTTAGTAATGTATAATTATTTTCAAAAATTCAAATATAACATAAGAGAAAAAAAACTATTTTTATTATTGGGTTAATGTGACTATTTAGTTTCATTTACCAATAAAAGGCTAAACAAAAATGAGAGAGAATACAAAATTTGTTATCAAATATTTATTATTCATAATAATTAATTGGCATATGTATTAATCATATTAGGTAATTAGTTCTATAGATTTTATTTAAGGAAGAATAATACAATTTTTTGTACACTACTAACTAATTTGATAGTTTGTATGATAAAAAATATAATATATGTTTAGAATGACCAACATATTTTTTTAAGAATTATTTAAATTATTTTTATTATGACATGTGGCTAACAAAATAAGTTGTAATGCTCCAATATTAATATTTATAGGGGTCGGACGTTTATTGTATTTCTTTTTTATGAATTTTAGAAAATAAGTCCAATAAAAATAAAATTATTTTTCGTTTAGCTTTAAGTTTAGTAGTACAAAATTAGTAACTTAATAGATAATTTTATGAATGTAAACCTACCGACTATACAAATCTGATTTAACAAATAATTGCAACTTCGTTTCTTATCTTTATTTTGTTATAAGTAATGTAAGTATTCACGATGTTGACAAAATCAAGTCTATTGAGTATGCACAGAAAGATGAATTTATATATTTTCTTCTTCGAAATAGTGAAGATGTCCTTAACTAATGTTTTGCATCAATACTATTAAAAGAGATCATTCCCAAATTATACATTTAATGAAATGTTCAAATTTTTCAAAAAATACGCTTAATTATATGACTAATTAAAAAAATTCACTAATGACATTATTGTCTTTCGATTTTTTAGGCATATTTCAATAGAACCTAATTAAATGAGTTATGTATTTATATAATCAATTTCACATCCCATAATTTTTTTTTAAATGTCAATAACAGAAATTAAAATCTGCAATAATTTAAAAAATTGATATTAGAAATTGAAATTTTGTAATTAAACGAAGATAAAACTTAATCAAAAATATTATTAGTCACTTTATATGTTTAGCAATATTTTATATAATTTATAATTTTTAAAAATTATATAATATCTCAGGTACGAATTTCAGAAACAACTATTGTTTAACTTATTTACAAATATAAAACGGTTGTATCACGCATTTTAAATTTTGTCATATTGTATACACTATAACAACTCTGCATAATTGTAATTTGATCATGTCACAGTTATATAGTTAAAACGAAAAATTATCAATCTTTATATTGAAAAAACAACAAAAAAATACCCGTCCTTTCAAAGACGGGTCAGAATCTAGCCCACGTTTCTAAATAAATTAGCTATGATGCAAATCTGTTAACTAATTAAATTTTTATGTTTTTCTATAATCAATTTCATATTCCATAATTTTTTAATATCAATAACATAAATTAAAGTTTGCAATAATTTTAAAAGGTTGATATTAGAATTTAAATTTTGTAACTACACGAGTATAAGACTTAAGCAAAAATAGTATTGGTCACTTTATATGTTTAGGAATATTTCATATAATTTATAATTCTTTTAAAATTATATAATAGCCCAAGTACGAATTTTGGATACAATCATTGTTTAACTTATTTACAAACATAAAACGGTTGTATGATGCATTTTAAATTTCGTTATACTGTACACACTATAACAAACTCGCACAACTAAAACTTGATTATGTCGCAGTTTATATAATTAAAACGAAGAATTGTCAATATTTATATTGAAAAACAACAAAAAGTACTCATTCTTTCAATGACGGGTCAGAATCTAGTTCACAAGTTATAGTAACATTAATATT
>OVBX01002458.1:0-20214 GCA_900406325.1 Erucastrum elatum | reverse complement strand
ATTGAGGTAGGGTGATGAAGTGTTGTACTTTTTGCTTGTTTGGTGTTGCTCTATCTAATCAAGGGCTGTTTTGTTTTAAACTTATGTTTTTTAGCAGCTACCTCTATCACAATGTGCATGTTTTGTTTAAACCGGATAATTTTTTTTGTTAGTAATGTTCTTAATGGCTCCCAGAAAATTTTATATGCAAAGATAGAGACTTTAGTGGTTATCTTTATTTGCTTTAGGTGATATGCCACCTTTATCAATCTATATCAGTGATTAATGGTAATTTATATAAATTACACTTCTTACTGTATGTTAAAATATAAGCAGTTGCACATATAGTCTTAATGAAGTTATTATTTTATCTGTTCAAATTACCAGTTGCTTAAATTTCATTACTCCAAATGATTGTTTCACAATCAAAAAAGTTAGGAAGTTTTGGTCAAAACAAGAAGTTGAGAAGTCTGTTAAATATAAATATCAAAACAGAACTATTCAGAAACGTTGATGAAACAACAACTCACATTCAAATGCAAGTTAAAAGTGCATGGTAGAAGAGTTTATAAATCCAGCATTTTTGACTTAAGAGTACACATTCATATTTTAAAAATGCGTCGAATCCTTTAAAAACAAAATCAGTTTCAAATCCGTTTAAAACAAATTAGAAAAAAAAACACTTATTCCTAAGACTCAAGTTTTCCAGATAGCATAAACTCACACCTTGAAGTCCAGTCCTTAGTATAGCAGTTCTTGGAACACACGATCTACGCTTTGTCCCCACTCTCCATTGTCCATTTTCAAGAGATTCTCCACATGTGTAACTCGTGTTCTGACCACTTGAGTAACAGCGTTCAAGAAACCAGCTTCCTTGTAGCCTTTACGCTCTAAACCATCCCGAAGAAGAAAGCACACAATATTATCTATAGCTAGGGACTGGATTGGAAGGTTTGAAGTTTTCTAAGAGAGTTGCTTATGATTATAAACATACCTATGCGAGTTTCAGGTCAGGACGTCTTTACGCCATACTTCAACAAACCATCTCTAAACGGAGCCTTTAAACTAGTTACTGGAACCTGTTGCAAAATCAAAAATTGGTTTAAGAGATGTTTTCTTACACATTGGAATAAGAGTGAATGTAAAATTTGACATTGTGTCCGTATTATGGTTTAAGTTGCTTCTTGATCCAATGTCCATATCATCTAGCTACAACCTATTCAGAGTCAACATATTAACACCCGAAAGAGAACCATCCTAGTAATCATTGACAGAGAAGAGAACCATTCTAATCTTTTGCAAACCCCCACCTTTTGCCATCTCATAATACTCCCTTATCATGTTCTGGAGATCTTCATCACATGATACATACACAAAATGAGTCCGGTAGTAGATTCCAAGAAATTTTTGCCTCACCTCCTGCTAAGATATGCCCTTTCTTATGGAAATAATCGGTGGTTCACCTCCAACGTATCTAAGCTTTGAATCACCTGGATGTGGGAGTATTTTTCCACCAAAGATACAAAGGATTTTAACCTTTGCTGTTAAATTACTTGAAGATGATGCCCTCAGTGATCGATTGACTGATGGAGGAAGCAATTTCACCACTTTGTCGAATGAAAGAATCTTGTTCGAACCCGGGCTAAACCATGAAGTTGTTGACCTGCCAATAGCAGAGCTAGCTTCGCAGCAGTAGAAAGTCCTCCAGAGAAACTAAACTGGTCTAAAGTTTCTCAACTTTGATACAAGGTTTAGCACCTCTAATTACCAAAGAAATGAAATTTTCATTACACACTCAACTCTTTCTCCTGTCATTATTTTATAGATATCAATTATTTCTTTTAACTCATCCTTATCCACTCATCACCACGTTTCGCTCCGGCATCTCCTCAACGACTTTCCTTGAACCAAACCATAAAATCCGTAGCGATGCAAACTATTAGTACTCATGTAAAATCAGACAGGATACCAGACTTAGCCACCTTGTCTGAGCATAGAACCGGATCGACCACAACCTGTTACTAAAACTGAGGAATCTACTTGGAGTTATACCAAAAATCACACATCAAAAAATCTTATCCCTTCCCGGTACAACCCAGCACGGACAAGTCCCGACATCATGGTAACCTGAAAAGCTTCGTTTTTTTCACATGCATTTTATCGAACAGGTAGCGTGCGTGGTTGATTCGGCCAAACTGTGTGTAAATGTTTATCAGAGTGTTTGTGTGTCGATCATAAAGACGAACCAATTCCTTGACACAAAGCGCGTGCACAACTTTCCCCGTGGCTTCTCCAGTGAAATGGGAGAAACCGTTTTAGTTTGAAACAAGTGCGAGAAACATCCACTTAGTCTGGTTTCTTCCATTTTTTTTAATATTGCAATATCCAGATTCGCCGCCCTCAAGAGACAGGATTTTCAGTGACCTATAAACAGACGGCTATCTATGTGTTCCCAAAATGGTGTAAAGCAAAATAAAATAATCGGAAAATCGTATTAAAAATCAGAATTTTACTGAACCGGTTTGTGCCAATGGAAAGGTCGTATAGCAATGAAACAATGGCCAACAGTTTCCTGTACTGGAATGATTGTGTTGACCCGGAGGATTTAGAAGCAATGTGGATGGATCCTGCGGTGAGAGCTGAATGGTTAGAGCTGGATGGATCCTGCGGTGAAGAACATTGCCAACAGCCTGTTGTTGAGACAAGAGCAAGAAAAACAAAATAATGAATACGATTCTAGCTTGAATGTGTATATGACCATATGATAAAGGTAAGAATACTCTTATGTAATTTTCAGTAACAGAGGAAAAGAAAACAAAGCACTCCTGTTCTTCAGCAAATAAAACAATACTTGACATGGGTTATATCTTGTACCGTTTCGTTGTAACCTATTAATTTATTCATGCTTCAACCAAATACATTTGCTCATACTAAACATTATCCGTGTACCTTGCAAAAAGATCTAACTTGATAAAGAAATAAAATAAAGTAGCTTGCTAAGCATGACAAAGAAGAAAAGTTGTTTCATCTTTCAAAACTTTTCCATTGTGAATCGGCAGTTGCTGTCCACATGGATAGTTAGTTGTCTTTGCTCTGTGAATCTTCAATGTTCTTCTTCACCGCCATTATCTTTTAAAGACAATAAGCAGACACTCAACTCAGTAAAAGACAAACTAATCGAGAAACTGCAAGTTTCATCTACTGCTAGATAAGACAGTAACCATCCTTACCATGTGTGTGGTGGCATCTATGAATGGGTCGTTGAGTGTTACAGCCGCCACAATATCATCTCTGGAAGTTGCGATGCGAAGGAGAAGGACCAACCTTCCAATCCGACCAAAACCTGTCCCGCAAGCATCGGTAAGAAAATGAAACAAAAAAGTAGGGGACTAGAAATATGTCAGAAGGAATAGAAGACATGTGTGCTATCTGATGTTCAAAATGAAATTCAACAATGGATTAGAAGAATATACCATTGATCCCGTCCTTAGTCTTTCCACTGCACCTTGACCCTTATACAAGTCAATCAAATCAAATTCAGCCGTAAGAATACGGCCTCATAAATTTGAATATACTAAGAATCGTGGTTTATATGTGCTTTTGTGACTGACCTGTGAAGATGAAGATAACTTATTTGAAACCGCAGAATCAGGAAGAGGCCAGTTTGTGACTTGACGTGACCTGATCGTTATTCGTTTATTACAAAAATACGAAACGTATAAAATATCAATGCAGCTTATCAACGTTCAGATCGCTCAGCTGGGAATTACTGAAAGTAAAAGGGGTTTTAGGTTCTCAATATTGGCTTTTGGAAAATTTGCGGTCACTTTTGCTTTACTAAATAAAGACTTATTTTTTGTTTTTTTTTTTAATATTCTTTGTAGTTTGCTTTACGTGAACACGAAACCAAACCATAAACTCCATAGAGATGCAAAATAGCAGTACTCATGTAAAATCATACAGCAAACCAACCACAAAGCCGTTAACTTGAACACCTTGGCTGAACATAGAGAACCAGACCGACCACAACCGGGTACTAAAACTGAGCAATCACTAAGCCACTTGGCCTTGTACCAAGATCACACATCATCCGTAAAAAAATCTTATCCCTTCCCGGTACAACCCAACACGGACAGGTCGTATATAAATGCAAGAATTAATGGTTAACTGTTTCATGTACTGGAATGACTGTGTTGCCCCAGATGATTTAGATTCAAGGTGGATGGATCCTGCGGTGAGATCGCTGAAATGGCTAAATGTTGGTGAGGCTAAAGGGCAGAAGGTTCACCTCTCAAGGGTTCCTGATGGACAGCCTTATCTCACACAGACTGAGATGAATGTAATTTTTTTAAGAAAACATCGTAGTATGTTTGGATGAAACTTTATAAGGTTTCATTTAATTATATCGCATAATTAGTGAGGATTTTAAGTGTTTTGTTCTTTGTTACTG
The DNA here is from genome assembly GCA_900406325.1 of Erucastrum elatum. Lineage (NCBI taxonomy): Eukaryota > Viridiplantae > Streptophyta > Magnoliopsida > Brassicales > Brassicaceae > Erucastrum > Erucastrum elatum. The sequence goes on along the minus strand of OVBX01002458.1, from coordinate 15,785 downwards.
CAGGCTGTTTCTGATATTACTGTCCGAAGACACATTGACTCAATACTGGATCCGATATGCTTCATATTCCACTCTTGGTCTTTAATCATGTCACACAACATGCATGTTTTCAAAGTGGGCAGTTCCTTTTAAAACTGATACTTTTTGAGCTTGTTTTTTAGCTGCTCTTGAAATCGATTGTTCCCTTTCTGATCTCAGAGTTTTGCATTTCACTCTTCCTCTGCAGGAAATGGTATGCGCCATTGCGGAGCTTGAAAGTGACCGCAAGCCTCTCATTATGCGGTACAACAAAAAGACCAAGGAAACTGGCTTAGGGATGTTTTTTAGTATTTGCAAAGACAGCAGAGTAGTTGACTCGGTACGTTATCATTTCTAGTTGAAAAAAATATCTTGTGTTGGGCCAAACTTTATTGCAGAGGACAAGGCTAGCTATCAGGAATATTAATGTGGATGAAAACCCTGATCTTCTTCACAAGCCCTTTAATAAAAATAGTCATGTTCTTTTGATAAAAGCTGCGTTAGCGTCTGCGTCTCTTTCTAGCTTTCCGTTACTTTAAAAGCAAGATTGCTGAAAACCCACTGAGCCGATGTTAATTATAAGATACGCAGCGTTAATTTTGGGATGATAATCAATTACGACTCATGCCGCTGACTGTTTTTTTACTGTTATGGCGACACTTTTTATGTCATCATCATTGTCTGCGTCGTTTTGCTCGAATCAGTCACTGTGAGATTTGGAGCCGCTGACAGGAGACGCGGCGTTTATCAAAAGAACATGGCTAATGTATATTTTGGGACAGACTACCAGAAAAAAGTATGATGATGATGTGAAGATAAGAAGCAAGTCTTAGCAATATTCAAATGCTAACCAAAGAAGAACTTGGGTTAAAAGTAAGGTTTATTTGGGGTTGAGTTAGCAGTTGTTGGACCACAAAGAGAAGCTTTACTATTGTGTATAGTACTGAGCACAAAACAGGACAGCTTGTCTGTATGTGTTTTGCCTTATCACAGCTGTAAAGGAGAAGGTCTTTTGGCGTTTTGTAGCGGCACAAGAACCAGGTTGCTTCATCCATAAATAGAAGCATTGGTCCAGAGAGAGAAGTAGAGCAGAAGTGAGAAGTGTGAGAGCACACAAGAAGCACTGTAAGGGTGAGAGAAACAAGATGTAAAGGCATAAGCCTTGGGTAGTTTCTCAGGGGTTTTACAGAGTGGTTTCCTTAGACATTCTTAGGAGAATCACTTGTAACCTCTTGTAATCCCTTTGTTCTAGTGGATTCCGAGCATAGTCTCGGCGAGATGTAACTACCCTTGTTAATGGGCCTGAACTCGTTAAATGCTTGTGTCTTCTCCTTCTCTTCTTTCTCAAACTCTCATACCCAAAGCTCTTTGTTTTCATTCATCTCTGCATAAATCTGTTCTGCATCTTTAAGTTAACACAACTAGTCTTGTCTGTTGGAGGAAAACTTAACAGATGATACATTCTATCTTTACAGTTTCAATGACAAAAAGCTATACCTTTCTTTGAACTAGTTAAATATTCCATGCGCAGCCAGAGAAGTGAAGAGGTTGTGGTCAGAGCATATAATGGTGGGACAAAAAGGGCGACTCAGAAATCTACACTACCCATATTGGAAGCGATACCTTGTAGTGAAAGACACTCTCCCTTCAAAGTTTCTTGTTTCTGTTCTCTGATTGTTCTATCTTCCTAGTTTCTGCTGTCATATGTTGCAAGGAATTGGATCAGTGTGCTTTCATATTGTTACTTCTGTCATAATAGTTGCACCAGGAAGATAGAAAAGCAAATCTTCTATATGAAAACTGCAGTCTGTTTGGTAACTGTTGATGCAGCCTTTTGTTTGTGTTGTTGCTGATACTGTGAGCATGAAGTTTGTAAACGGTACTGGGAATTCTCAGAGTGGACTACTCAACTGCTGCCTTGTTAAACACATAAGCTTGTGACCCAACTTCTTAATGGCCAACAAAACTCCAAAATTCAAATGTGGCTGTTTTGTGAATGAAGGGAGCTAGGATACACATTTAAAGTTGATTCAGCAGACTATTTAACGTATATAATCTTGATTAACAGATGTAAATGATTAACAGCCAACAAGTGAAAGATTCATCTTTGATCAACAGACCATTGTATTTAATCTTCATTAACAGAATAAATGATTAACAGCCAACTAGTAAAAGATTCATCTTTGATCAATACAAATGCAAAAAAAAAAAATGTTTCTCGAAGAGTCTTCTTCTTGATCATTAAAAGCCACTGAGTTTTTTTGCTGTCATAAGGAAAGCATATGTCTCTTATCATCTCCCAGGTTGTAGGATAGTGAGGGGGAATCTTCAAGACAAATCAGCGGAGGCGTACGCAGAGGTGGATTTTCCGGCAGCTACTTCTTATTGATTATCAGAATCCATCAAGCTTCTAATTGTCGTAAGGGGCATGGATATGATTGTTACACAAGAGAACTCCCACAACGTTTTGTTTGCCTGGCGGGATATGATTGTTACACAAATGAGAGTAAAACTTCATAAAAGAACTCAAGCATATTATATTTGTTCGCATTTGAAATCTTAGCTGCTGAATCAATTTCCAGACAACAACAATTAATCTTTCTCACTATATTTATGAATGGTTGCTAGCTGATAGGGTAACATAGTTTCAACACAGAGCAATCTTTTGCAAAGAAAATCTTTTTGCCTGAAAATTTTAATGCTATGTAATAGTTTCTTCTCCATTGCAACTACTTCCCCCACCTGATCTTGTTATTTTACTAAAAAGGCTAAGAATATATCTCTATTGTACACTGACTTCACCGAGGATAATCAGTCATTTTAATTCTTTGTTAGCATCGTTTTGTTGTTGGCTGTCGTATTCTTCTAACCCAAGTTCGGTTTCCAGGTGTTTGAACCATTTATCAAATTCATCTTCTTGAGAGTCTTGATGATCCCTTGGAGCCAAACTGTTCTCAGGTTGTTGGAATGAGTCGTAACCATTAAGGAAACTCCATATGTCAGGATCTACACCAAAAGGTATCTCCAGCATCTCTGGTTTGTCTACCTCTTGTAACGTCCTCATAACTTCGCTATGACCTTCTAAATACTCAAACGATTGACCTATCTGTACACCGTCTTCTTTGCTAGAAATCTTGGAGCCACCAAAAGACATAGAAGCATTCGGGGATGTCTCTTGAAAGGTCTCTTCTCTATTCAAAGAACATTTTGTTCCCGCTTCATCATCGGCATTAAGGCTAGTGTGCGAGCTCAATCTTTTCTTGAGATGTGTGTGCCACACATTCTTTATCTCGTTGTCTGTTCGTCCTGGAAGTTTGGAAGCAATCTTCGACCACCTGAAACCAAAATGGAAAAAAAACTATTGTCAAAAACGTTGAGCCAAGACCAGATATTAACAGAATAAAACATACTTGTTTCCTATGCTCTGGTGAAGTTTAATGATGGTTTCTTCTTCCTCTACGCTGAAATTGCCACGTTTCACATCGGGTCTGAGGTAATTAATCCATCGAAGACGACAACTCTTGCCACACCTCAACAATCCTTCATTGCATGCAAAAATGGATAAGAATCAGAACCAGAAGATGCCGTAAAGCTAAAGGAAGATCTATGCTCTAAGATCAGAAACTTTTTTTTAGAACAAGATCAGAAAAATTACCAGCTTTGTTAGGGAGAGATCTCCAGTTCTCATGACCATACTTCTGGATGAAAGAGATGAGTTTCAGGTCTTCCTCGTAGCTCCATGGTCCTCTCTTCACCTTGGTTTTGTCACAACATGGCGCTCTTCCTTTGCCCATTCCCTCTATACTCTCTCACACACACGTTTGAGATTCTTTTTACCAAATCAAGTTGGTCCTGTGTGTATTTATACAAGAAATTGGTATGACAATTGTCAAATCAGATTTATTTAAATTAATTACTATCTATATTTGTGGTTGAATATCTCATGAATCCTTCTTTTCTAATTATATACTTTCCATTTATATGTCAAAATAAATAGTAATTATGTTGTAAATACTATCTCACATTGAATTATAAATATGTTTGAAACTTCAATACTGAGTCTCACAATTCCTAGTCAATCTAAAACATCTTAAAATGCCTCTGATATATCCTTGTGATTATTATCGTTCTAGAAAAATTACCAGCTTGCGCAACTTACACTAGTTAATAACTTAATATTAGCTTATACTCCCTCTGTTTTTAAAAGATAGTAGTTCTAGAATTTTCACATATATTAAGAAAATTCATTAATTTTGATTGTAAATGCATTGCTTTTTGCAAATAACAATTTTCAATAACTTTTAACCAATAGAAATTCAATAAATACCATTAATATTTTTGAAACTTACAATTTTTCATAAAAGCATACATTGAAAAAGTAAAACTACTATCTTTTTGAAACAATTTTTTTTTCTAGAACAATCAAGGAACGGAGGGAGTAGTAAACTTTGAACTTTGACTAACACAGTATGGGTCATTAAGTCTTTTCTAAGTCAAATCAGAAAGGGTCATAACAGTTTTTCTGTCGATGGCTAAACCAACTTTTGAAAACGATTCTAAAGAAAAAAGAGAGAAAAAAATAGATTTGGTAAGCGGATAATTCATTAAAAAAACCTTTACTTATGCTCTATACTTTTAAGTAAATTAATCAACCAAGCGATGTCAAAAAAAAAAAACAATAATCTACCAAGCGAGACGCAAGTACTCCCTCTGTTTTTAAAAGATAGTAGTTCTAGAATTTTCACATATATTAAGAAAATTCATTAATTTTGATTGTAAATGCATTGCTTTTTGCAAATAACAATTTTCAATAACTTTTAACCAATAGAAATTCAATAAACACCATTAATATTTTTGAAACTTACAATTTTTCATAAAAGCATATATTGAAAAAGTAAAACTACTATCTTTTTGAAACAATTTTTTTTTCTAGAACAATCATCTTTAAGGAACGGAGGGAGTACTATTTATTACCTTTAGGCTGCCGTCTCATGTTACGAAATGTACTAGATGAATTTGAATATCATTAATTTCGACAAAAATAGAAGTATAAATTAGAATTTGACTGGCTAGGGTTTTAAGAAACTGTGAATGAGTAAATATATTTCTACAACCTCATATTCATTTATACCACAAAGCAAAACAAAACCTAGTAAAAACAAAAATAAGCTCATAAGATAAAGCTTTTCACAGGTCTTAATATATAAGAAAGTCCAATTGATCCTACAACTAATCTTTAATAAGTTTTATAATTTTGTATATTAATTTTCTATATATAAAGCCTTACCTGCTGCCATTTAACCAAACAACTATTAACTTTGATTTTTTTTAAATTAGAAAATGGTTTATGTAGTAGACTTTCACCGCGTAAATTTCTATAGACTCAAATAAATAAAAGTATACTGACCAAAAAATCTAAAATTGTACTCACACATCCAGTTTGTCTTTTGTATGAGGCTGAGGTGGCATATATCAAATCTCAAAAACAGAAAAAAAAATTAAAGTTGATTATTATGATATTAGGATTATGAAAAAATTATGTAGACACAATTGATAATACTATTTACCTTACGAAGATTTACGTTTAACTACATCATAGCTGTTCTGTGAAGATTCATTCCTAAACAAATTTATTTGCGCTATATTGAAGATCTTTTGTAAACTTTTTTTCTGCTGTCTCCATAATTGTATAATGAATCGTTCTTTTTGAGATTTGAAATCTGGATTTTCTATGATATGCAAGATATTGCGTAGTTTGAATATTAAATTTTAGATCTAAGTATAAAATCCTTTAAACCTTAACCATCAGATTACAATGCATTTACAAAACAGAAAATTTACAAGCATGTTACTGTTTAGAGTTGGACGTTACTAGTCATTGAAAAAATATACAGATCCGATCATATTTGAAACCACTAAGTGTTCCCCAATTCCAAATTGAACCATTCAACACTAAATCATCGCCTTGAGTTGGCTAACTCTTAAAATCAATAAAAACATACTTGAATCAATCGCTTACTTAACTTACAGTTGGTTTCCATCTCTCATAGAGAGTTCAGTTTAAGGTTCCAAATTAAATTAATAGTGAGGTTATGGTTTATATTTATTTTAGTCAATACTCATACTTGCATTAACAATATACATAGTTTTAAGAGTACCCAAATATCTGTCATTACTATTTCATGTCATTATATCTAAAATAAAATATATATCAGCGACATTTATCTCATCTCCCCTATATTTAATTCTATCCAGATTCAATTTATCCCTAGATCAGATAATGCTAGGACAGACCTTGTTGCAAAACAGACATGTGTCTCCCTTTTGTACTAACATTAAGATTATTTGATTAAAGTAATTCGAGTTTAGAAAAAAAGGATATATCTTGGATGAAAAAATTCAGTTTAAATTAATGGATTGAATGGTAACAAAAATTTAATGTCTAGCTACAGCATTAGAGTACATCGATAATTAAGCAAGAATTATTATAGGTTTCATTTGTTTGATGAACAACTTACGAAATATTATGTAAAACTGAATCAATTAATTAAATCAAAAAAAAACTAAATCAATTAAGTTCCACTGAAAGAGAAATTTTAGTAAACTAAGTTGAAAAAATGGAAAAAAAGGTTAAAATGTCCCAGTGAGCAAAAAAAAATATTGTACTATATCTTAACTTTCCCCAATACAGTAGAACTTCTAAGATTGTGGAACCGGAAGACGTTAAGATTGTGGCAAGTATCCCCCTGAGTAGGGTACAAACGGTAGATCGGGAAGGATGGCACTTTACAAAGAATGGAAAATATACGGTTAAATCAGGATATCAACTTGAAAGAGTATATCCTGACCGAGGGAACGGGATGATCGAGCTTGGACCTACAGTTACAGATCTGAAAGCATATTGTTGGAAAGTGCGTTGTCCCCCAAAGATGAAGCACTTTCTGTGGCAATTGTTATCAGGCTGTATAGCTGTTAGGAAAACTCTCAAAGCCCGAGGTCTTAAGGGTGATATTGGTTGTGATAGATGTGCAGCACCTGAGGAATCTATTAATCACGTATTTTTTGAATGCCTGTCAGCAGTCCAAGTATGGGCTCTATCGAGTACTCCCACACATCCGGATCTTTTTCCAGGACAATCCCTGTTTACGTATATGGATTACCTGTTCTAAAGAATCAAACCAACTATGGATCATCATCATTTTGCGTGGATACTTTGATATATATGGAAAGGAAGGAATAATAAGGTTTTTAGTAATTTGGATATAGATCCAAAAGAGACTCTTAGATGGGCCACGACGGAATCGTTACTTTGGTCCGACGCTCAACAAGCTATATTACAGAAGGAGCAGGTTAGAGTAGCGTCTCCGCCTGTCTTACCGATAAGACCAGGACGATGGTGTTTTACGGATGGGTCTTGGAAATCAGAGGATACATTTTCGGGTCAGGGATGGTTTAGCACTTTGGAAGGTTTTGATGGTCTATTGGGAGCTAGAAACACAAGGGCGAGTCAATCATCTTTACATACGGAGGTGGAAGCGCTCATTTTGGCAATGGAATGCATGCGGAATTTAAGACAGTATAATGTTACCTTTGCTACGGATTGTTCTCAATTGGTGAAGATGGTTTCGGAACCAGAAGAATGGCCGGCATTTGCAACCTACTCAGAAGACATCAGGAGTCTCAAGAGAAGTTTTCATAGCTCGGAGATTATCCATATATCACGGACGCAGAACAACAAGGCGGATAGCTTAGCACGAGGTGTAAGGCAACAGACGTCGTTCACTGTCCATATGGATACAGAGCACCCAGTTTGGTTTACAGAGTCCACATGAGCCTGTAATCTTGTTGACAAAAAAAAAACAGTAGAACTTCTATAAATTAATATTCAATAAATTAATAATTTTTAGAAATTAATAAATTTCGTCGGTCCCAATTTGAAGCAGTGTAAAATATAACACAAATCGATTAAATAATAAAATAATATATATATTTAAAACTTCTATCTAAATATATAATTTCGTTAAAATCATAAATTAATAATCTATCTACATATATCTTTTATGTAGGTACAAACTTAACATTTATATTGTTAGTTTTACATTCACAATGAAAATATCTATATTTTTCTTAATATTTTAATATATTTTAATAATATTTAGTAGAATTATATCGAAAAAACACATAATAATTCTGTGAAATATAAAAATATACACCAGTTAAGATAATAAAACAATAAGAAAATAAAATTTCTAAAATTTAAATAATGTATATAAAGTAAAATTAAATATTTTCTTATTTTATAAATAAAAATATTCAAAAATAGTAAAAATATAAAAAGAAAATTTTTGTAAATTAATATCTTTATAAATTAATAAAATTTTAAAATCCCAACACTATTAATTTATAGAGGTTCACGTGAACCTTTTCTTTTGTAATGTTTAAGTTCGGTGAGACACTATGTTCACACTTCAGTCGAAGCTAACCAAGAAATTGATTGCCAAACAAAATCGCGTGTATCAAAAACCATATTTTATTGACTTTTGTTTTTAACTATGGTCTAGTTGAACAAGTTATATGTACCTTCATACAGTGGCGGAGCTAGTGCGCTATACCATGGGGTCACATGACCCATGTGATTTTTGTAAGAAAAATAATAATTTAGTTACATTTTCAAAGAAAAAAATTGATGAATTTAGGTTAGAAACCCCTATAAAATACATATGTTATACCACATTGACCCCTCTGAAATGATTTGATGCCTCCGCCACTGCCTTCACATCAGAAACCAACTATACATTTAACTATCTGAATGTGTAACAATAAAAAGAACTTTTGATACAAATCTATTTTAAACCCCTATTTGAATGTAGTTGTAACAATAAGCAAACAGTGTATGCACTCATTATTTATATTTTGATATGCGCATTCACTATTTATCATTTTATGGTAATCTAATTAAGAAACTCACATGTTCAATTATAGATATAGCTGATTATGTGCATGCTCTTTTTTTTGAACAAGGAATATATTGAAAAGTCTTAACGGGCTGACACAATGTTTGCAGATACAATTTGGGCTTTCGCGATGGAATCAGCAGGCCGATTGGTAAGTCTAGGAACATGAGAAAAAATGCAGAAAACAAAAGAAGCAGAGATCGAAGCAATGTCCGACAGGTCGCCGTAGAGCTCTGTCAGTCCTTGGTTCGATTGAATCGCTGTGATGAGCGCTTGAACATCTGTTCAAAGCCAGATTGAGGTGAAACCGATTGTGGAAGCGTGGAGGAGGGCATCTCTAACCGCTAGGGATTCCGCCATAAGAGCTGAGGGTACGTTATGATCGGGCTTTCCTCCTTGGCCAATTTCGTTGGTGGAATCCGTGAAGATCCAGCCCGTACCTGCTTCTTGTGAATCGGAAATCCATGCTCCAACACTGTTGCATGTGATCTTATTGATTGGGAGGTTGATGTCCGGCGAGAGAGTCCGAGGGTGGGGAGTATTCGAAGCAGATGGAGGCTGTGCATGTTCCCATTCATGTGCCGCACGAAGAGCTTTAGACATTGTTTCAGTGGGCGTTGAAGACATGTGTTCAAAGGTTAGTTGGTTACGACTGATCCATAAGAACCAGACGATCCATGGAAAGATATTGATAGTGATTCCTGTAGGTGGGAGGGGCATGAGGCGGTTCGAGAGAGTGAGCTCCTCAATGAAAGTGGCGCAGAGGGAAGAGTCGATGGTTGATTCCCAGGGAGCTTGCTGCCACATGTCTTGCGCAAAGCGACAATGAAAAAAGAGGTGCATCGTAGTTTCACTATCTCCACATCTTGGCCACAACATATTAGATAACATACCTATTTTTTGCTCCATTGATGATCTTCTAAAGAAAAAGCTTGAGCTTTGGAGACATGTGAGGGGACCAAACCAACTTCTTCCACTCTTGAGCTTTGGAGACATGCTCATGTTTTCATATTTTCTGAGTTAACAGTGACAAGCTACGCTGCACCTCGAAAAATATGCCAGATAAATCATAATTTAGATGACAGTTGACCGTAGTTCAAAAAAAAATATGACAGGTGACCAACTCAGAATATCTATATATATATATATATATATATATATGTTACATATTGTAGAATCAGATATGCTGACTCGCATCATAATTAGTTAAGTATAATAGTTTTATATGATTGAACAAAAATGTAGGTGATTAGTGTTACCAAGCCATCGAATAACGATGTGTTCGATGAATTGAAGACTGACCAGGGGCAGATACAGAAAACAATAAAACGTGGGGCACAATATATAAATATTAAAAAATCCAAACTAAACAATAGATTATTAAAAAAATATATTATTTTTTATAAAGTTATATTAATTTAAAAGATTTATATATTATTCTAATGAAACAAATAAAATCAGTGATTTATAAGGTTAAATATCCAATTTAATAAATATTAACAAATAATATATTCCACATAATAATTATGTATCAAAAATAGTTTTTTTATTTATTTTAGTCTAACTGCTAAAACCAAACTTAATTAAATAATTTTTGAGTAAATTTTAAATAAATATAAATTTCTGAAGAAACCATTACTAAATAAAAGAAAATAAAGATAGTTATAGAAAGAAAGAATACTTTAGGTGGCACAAAACAAAGTAAAAGGAAAAAAAAATATTTTGTGACAAAGTCATTAAAAGTGTTTATTAAAAGTGTTTAGGAATTTGAAAGAATAAAAACAAAGTAAAGAGGGGAAAATAGTTTAGGTTACACAAAAAAGGGTAAATGGGAAAAATATCTCTTGACAAAACGATTAAAAGTGCCCTAATCTAGTCTAATATTTAAAAGAAAACTGAATAAAAATATTTTTCAGTAAATTTTAAATAAATTATATATTTGTGAGAAACTAATACAAAATAAAATAAAAGAAACATAATTATAAGAGGAAAGAATAGTTTAGGTAACACAAAAACAAATATAAAAGACTAAAAGGGTGGGATCGGGATCCTCCATATCAGTATGGAATGATCTTTGGCTCCCAACCAACCGCCCGAGACCAGCAAATAAAAAACAAAATGTTCTCTTACCAGATCTCACGGTCGATTCTCTTATTGATAATTCATCGCGGACATGGAATTCACTGGCTTTACAGGAAATAATGGAACCTGCAGATGTTAAGATTGTGGAAAGTATACCTTTTAGTAGGGTGCAATTAGCAGATCGGAATGGTTGGCACTTTACCAAGAATGGAAAATATACGGTTAAATCGGGATTTCAAATCGAAAGAGCTTACCCGAATAGAGGAAAAGGGCCCATGGAGTTTGGTCCAACAGTTACGGATCTTAAAGCATTTTGTTGGAAAGTACGTTGCCACCAAAGATGAAGCACTTTCTATGGTAAATGTTATCAGGATGTATAGTTGTTAGGAAAAATTTAAAGGCCCGGGGTTTAAAGGGAGATATTGGATGTGATAGATGTGGAGCAGTTGAGGAAACTATAAATCATGTATTTTTCGAATGTCCGCCACAGTACAGGTTTAGGCGTTATCGGGAATCTCTTCCCATCCGGATTATTTTCCAGGCAATCCTTGTTTACGAATATGGATTATTTATTCTAGAGAATAAAACCTGCAATGGACGATCATCATTTTGCGTGGATACTTTGGTACATATGGAAAGGAAGAAACAATAAGGTTTTTAGTAATTTGGATACAGACCCAAGGGATCCTCTTAAATTGGCTATGTTTGAATCTTTACTCTGGTCGGATGCACAGCAAACTATAATACAAAAGAACCAGGTTTTAGAGGCACCTGAGTCTGACTTACCGGTTCGGTCAGGACGATGGTGTTTTACGGATGGATCTTGGAAATCGGAGAATATTTTTTTGGGTCAGGGATGGTATAGTATTCTGGAAGGATTTGAAGGGTTGATGAGAGTTAGAAATACGAGGGCAAGTCAATCACCGTTACATACGGAAGTGGAGGCCCTCATATGGGCAATGGAATGTATGCGGAACTTAAGGCAGTATAATTTACTTTTGCAACGGATTGTTCTCTATTGGTGAAGATGGTTTCGGAACCAGAAGAATGGCCGGCGTTTGCAACCTACCTAGAAGACTTCAGAAATCTCAAGAAAAAATTTCACAGCTCGGAGATTATTCATATACCAAGGACGAAAAACAGAAAGGCGGATAGCTTAGCACGTGGTGTGAGGCAACATGCGTCGTTTACTGTCCATATGGATACAGAGCAACCAGTTTGGTTTACAGAGTTCACATGAGTCTGTAATCTTGTCGACAAAAAAAAAGATCAAAAGGGGAAAATAATTTTTGACAATAATTTTAAGTGTTTTTTTAAGTTGAAATAAAATTGAAAGACCTTTTGGTTATCCACCTACAGCCACAAACGATGGATAACCAAAAGGAAAAAAAAATTGAAAGAAAATAAGAAGAGATGGAAAGGCTCGAACATGAATTGGTAGGGCACTATTAGTTATGAATTCGCCGAAAGAGCTAACACTTTCAGTGTGTCACATATTTACACAAAAAAATAATATTATGAGCATGTTGCATGTGCCACACCCATTATGTATGTGGGTCGGCCCCTGAGACTGATCAAATTTATAAATTTACCCCAATAGGGTTGGGCATTTTGTCTGTTACATTTGATTTGATTTGTTAGTCGTTTCGATTCGATCCGAAAATTCTGGATATTCGATATCCTTTGAAACAAAGCAAATACTAAAAATTAATATCCATTAGAATCGAAACAAATCACAAATACTAAAATTTTGGAAAGCAGATATTTGAACCGATCCGGTAATATATAAATACATGTATATCTTGATTATATTTAAAGTTTTAAATGTATAAATTATATAATTATTATTCTAACATATGATTTGACAAATTTTATTCATATTATTACTTATATAAAAGTATTACATAAAAAGAAGAGTAAAATTTTATGACAACTGTATTTTTTCTTAAGTTTTGTGTTATTGTAATTGTTAATTAAGTTCAAAAAAATTACAAAATATGCAGATTCACTATTTCTTTTAATTTTATGTTATATATCATGCAAAAAAAATGTTTTACAAAACAATTTTGTATTAAACTTTTAAGATTATTTGTATTAATCAAAACATATGAGATATCCGTAAGTATTCGCAAAATATCCGCAAATATCTATTTATTTTCCGGATATTCGTTTTTCCGAATATATAATTTGTTCCGAAGCAAAGCAAATCGAAAAATAGATATCTGTGACATACGAAGCAAATCACAAATACCTCTTTTTTTGTCAACAATCACAAATACCTCTAAAACCCCGGATATCGATCCGTGCTCGTGCCAAATTATACGTACTTGATCTTGGAATTATATAAAATAAAAATGTAAACATAATATGAGTTGGTTGGTAGGAGAGTTGCTTAACATGAGCAGAGGTGGTCTTGAACACAGCCAAGTAAAGCATTGGTCTAGGTCTTCCAAAATTTTCAGAAAAATAGCATAGAAAAAGACTCTTAAATTTGTAAAAAAAAAACTTGAAATCCCTTATTAAATATCTAGAGTCTCCAACATATCAGGGACGCTCCCGAACATGAGTGATGGCTTTTTCACTGAGACATGACTACCTAACTAATTACTCATAAGGTTCTGATATTATTTCTAATCCGAAAATAAGGACATAGATTAGTAAACAAATTAAGTAATTGGTGGATTGAGAAAGTATTAGACGATCACATTTCATGTGCATGACGCACCTTTCATTTACGGGGCAAAAACATTTGGTATAACCACGCCTTGTAAAAGTCATATGTATACAGTATATTAATAAATGTCATACGGAGAATTGAGTTAAAATTGATAGTACATGTGGCCTAAGAGGGAAGCTCGAATAAATTGACTTTTGCACCTCTTATTTTCTGGGAAGACTTCGTACTAATTAATGTTGAACATATATTTATATATTTGATATCTTTTATTTAATTCTCTTTCAAACTAAGAACTATATTCATCAAGTATCTTTACAATTGATTTCCAGGATCTTCTGCTACGTATCTTTCAATCATATGTTTATGAGTACCGTTTATCTCTTCAAAGTTATTTTGGTCTCTTTGCAAATTTCTCATCAACCACTTTGATACTAATTGTTAAGATTGTTAAAGTCTCATGTCTAACTTTATATTTTCCGTTTATTATGATATTGTCCACCTTAGACCTAAGAGACATGCCCGTATGAATTTATTTTTGGGTTTATTTTCAAAAAAAAAAAATCGTACTAATTAGAATTAGATTTTTTTAATATATATTAGATATTCTTTATTTAATTCTCTAACGTGAGACTTAGTTTGATATCTAATAGTACATATTTTATATCATACTAGGTTTGGATCCGTGTGATCACGGATTTTGATTGATATTTCAGTTACATGCATGATAAATATAAAAATTAGAAAATTTTCTATTGCAAATGTAGCACTTTTATATATATATATATATATTGTGTAAAACGTATTTAAGAAATAAAATTTTGTGTTTCCATGTAAGTTTTGGTTGATATATAAGTTCATGTAACTATAGTGTATAAGCAGTTATTAGAAACTTCATATTTAGGACTAGATAAAAAAATATAGAGCAAAGTTTTAAATCAAACTCAATCCCGAAAATACCAATTAGAGTGAAATGCAGTGAATTAGAAACTTGAATCGAGCCAATCGAATCGAAGATAATATCATACACATTCTTATGCTCTTAATTTAATATTTTTATTAACATGTTTTTTCTAATTATTTGTTTCTCACTTTATAATAACAATAAAGACTTTTTATTAAACTAATTCAGCTTAATTAATCTGCCAAGTTCATTGTGTCTTGATGCTACATTCCACTATAACACCTTAACTAAAATGAACTATAAGAAAAGACTACATAGTAAAGCAGCAATGTGATAAAATAATGCATAAAATTGTTTTTCTTACCGAACACGATCAATTAGGGCGTCAATAATAATAAATTTTTAGTGACCTGAAAAAATATCAAATATGTATTTAATTTCCGTATAAACAAACACATATAAACCCAAACTTGAAAACATCTTAATTTTATTATGATTATTCATGAAGAATAAGATAACAATAAAATGGTACCAAAAAATATAATACAAAGAATAGTAGTGAAACATTTTCTGAAATTCTATTAAGGGAATGAAAAAAGAGAGACATATATTGATATTAAAATAATAGAAAATTAGGAAAATACAACGTTCATATATTATAAATTATTAAATAATTAATATTAGCAACTACAAAAATCGCATTTTGTAATATTTGTAAGCAATCAAAAATTAGGATCTTATAATTTGTTTTAAATATTTTTAAACTACTGTTTTTCTTTTATAATTCTTTTTGTTCAGGATTTTAAAAAGGTAAATGGGTATCTATTAAAAAGGAAAATTAGTTTCATATATATTTTACAATATTTTAGGATTCAAAAAAGGAAAACTACTACCAAATAATAAATTATTACATACTAGACATAAGCCTGTTGCATTGCAACGGGTTTTGTTTGATGTTTTAATTTAATAATTAGTTTTTATTAAATAAGTTGTTAAAATTTTATTATGTTAGGATTTGTTCTAAAGAAAAAACATTTTATTTTATAAATCTCCTTTTACTTACAATTTAAATATACAAATACTATTAAATAATCTTTTACTTTTTTTGTTTAGGATGTAGAAAAGGTAAATTACTGTTATATAAACTTTTACA